>JAIUJM010000704.1:0-13062 GCA_026262225.1 Inosperma sp. D86 | reverse complement strand
CGAGTCCTCCGTACCCATCAAGCGATTATTCCTCATATGCACCAGTGTCTTTCGACATTTCTTGATTTTTCTGCCATTGATGAATGGAAAAACAATTTTTTTTCCAATGTAATCCTGGGTAAAACGGAGAACGGACTGTAAAGACCTGGGACAGCTTCAGGTGCGCTACTGTCACTTGCAATAGATAAACCTACTCGACTATCTGCTCCATATTTTTCTGTCCACCTTGTGTCTGCGGATTATTCGAGTTACATTCCAAAATGACAAGGTTTGTAGCATCAATAACAAGTTTCTCGATGGGTCTTTTTTTACCCTTGATCTCCTGTGAAGACATCAATAGTAGCCAAGACGGAAGTTGAAAGCTTACCTCCACTGTTCTTATGAGACGTGAGACAAGATGTAGGGCTTCAGTCGTAGGACAATCGAGGTTTGGATGAGCAGCAATTGCCTCATTGAATTGTTGGATGATCTTGGATGCTTCTGGGCTCAGATTAATGGTTTCCATTTCGCCCGGGCAGGGCGCTGACTCTTCAAGATGTCGAAGTGGTAGCTGTAAATAATGACCAGTGATACCGTATGAGGTTTCAAGGGTCGGGCGGTAGGGCTGTGCTTCGTTATCTTGTCTTCCCCAACCTGTTAGTGGAGTGGAATGAAATATCACACGGCACACCATTCCCATTCTGGACATTTCTCCTAATATGTAACGTTACTGCGGCAGAATGCCCGGGCCCCGGAATTTATTCCCAGAGGCGTCCGAGGGCAAAGTATCTGATTGTACCAGCTCGAGCATACGCACTCGGGAGGACCCTTGAACGGGCCTCAACTAATTACGGCCTTGCCCGAAATAGCGGAGCAACAACCGACAGATCACCAACGCACACTACTTTATTCATCACACGGTTTTCCACTCTCTGAACCATTATCAGTACCAAGTTGTGGGAGTCAATCATATTAGAGGAGACTTAACGGATAATGAACGAGAAAAGTTGCATCCTCTTGATAAGCGTCACCCTTAACATCGAAAACGTATGTAGTGGATGGCCAACCCTGCTTCGAATGAAACAATCAGCAGGGCAATAAATAAATCTCAGTCTTGCCTGTATCTCTCTCGACCCACATCTATCCATTGTATCGTAACCCCAGTCTGGGTCCACCATTCCGACCGGCAGAACGCTCAATTATTCTTTACAATTTACAAATCGGCAGTATCCAATTTCATTTGAGCCAGAAATTTTAAAGAGTCAGGGAGTGCGTACCTTTTTTTGTCAAACGGTCATGAGTAGAACTGACCGATAATTTTGAACACCTGCACAGAGCGGTCAATTATAACACAGAATCCTTCATAATTGTCATCTATAAAAGGAACACATCCAGTAATAATATTTTACAAATAATTCGTTTGAATAAGTTATTTGAAACACCCTGTGTAAACACAGTCGAGCCTAATTAATATACATATTCTAATTATCACTTGTAGAAAAACTCATGTGGAAGGGAGGAAGGAAAAGAACACAGCTCAACCTCTCACCTCGGGACCGATTTGGGGTAATTATATAAGTGGACATTGGCAAGTGGCTTATGACGGTGGATGGTCTCCAGGACGAAGTCTATCGGTGTGACGTATGTCAGATCTGTAGAATCCGTAGCACCACTACCACCGGTGAGGAGACCACCAATTCGTCCCGCACCATCAACGACAACCGAGCCAGAGTCCCCTTCAGCAGAAAACAGACCGGAATCCTTGTCGAAGGCGAGAATAGGCCACTCCATGGAAACCTTGAGGTAGTTGTCACTAAAATATTTACGAGTGTAGGAGACAATATTATTAGCACGACCGACGGTCAGACCAGTAGTCCTGCCACGCTTGAGAACCATTATGCAGTGCTCGCCATCCTGGTTGATCATTTGCGGGTGGCGCAACTCATCATCCGAGATGGTACCCCGGAGCTTCAGGAGACGGTCGCCTGGAAAGTCAAAATTTTGATTCATCATCTTGGTGAGCTTGTAGGCTGAGAACTTGATGCCAAGGTCAATAACATTGCCACGAAAGTTGGACAACTTGATCTTCGAGGAGTCGACCTCGATCACAGCTATGTCTTGGGTGTAGTTCTTTCCAATGCCTGCACAGACAGCAATGAGGGGAGAAAATATGACGTGGCCCAAGATGCGGCTGTGTTCGGTTTTCCAGTGTACCAAAAGCTCCTTGTAGAAATCGTTGAGACCCTCAATCTTTGCCTTCGCTTTCTCCGACACCAACAATACGTCTTCTTGCACCTTGATAGCCTCATGCTCTTCCCGATCCTCCAGAAAGTCCAAACGCCTCCTCTCTTCTTGGATAGTCGCTTCCTGCTCTTCAACCTCTTCTTGAATAGAGCCGAGGTGCTGTTGAAATGATGTGTTGCTGAGGACAAGGACATTATGGCGGGCCTGACTCATAGACGTGCGCTCGTGGAGTTGGTTGTCGGATCGAGGATAGACAACGTGTCGAGCAGTAACAAGGAAAAGCTTCTCGCCATCGGTGAGAAAGAACCCGCCAGTGCCTTCAACACTGGGCATCCTTTGAGCACATATTGGAATGCCAAGGTCGCAGTAAAAGGCTCGCGAACTTCTACTGTTGGGTCAACTTTGTCGACAGTCTTGAGGAACTGTGCCGATTGGACTATTACTGCCTCACGTATTTCAACTTTAATATCCTTGATACCTTCATTTACCAGAAGCTGTTTGCACTGTCGAACTACATTGGCGCCGGCATCATAGGAAAGAGACTTGGGCTTGACACCAATCCAAAGAATAATGTCTCCGGTGGGCTCGTCGATGTAACAGATACGGATGACATCGACACTGGTCCAGTCCACCTTATTCTCATCCAGGATGGTGTGCACTTTCAGAGCTATATTGTCCTCCCAGACTGAGACAATCGGATGATCTCCTACGACTTTGAGATCCTTGGCCCTGGGGTACTCTTCCGGGCCAGTAGGCTCATCCCATGGACGGCCAGTGCGAGCAATCAGGCGTGGCCTAGACGGCAGGCCCCTGTAGTAACACTTAGCCTCGATATCAGATACAATAGGCAGGAGGGGAACGTCGGAGGAATTGCTCGGGGTCAAAAGACTGAAATTGCTGGTCATGTCAGTGGAAGGACGTTGTTCATGAACAGAGTCTGAAGCAGTAAAGGAAGTCACTGGAAGAAGAGAAGTTTAGCATGGAAATGCAACAAGGCGTGAAGGAACTAACTTGATGATCTTGGAAGAGAAACAAAATGATTCGAGTTGACACAGAGAAATCGGTTGCACTTGAACATCAATCACGGACATTCCCACACTAATACAAGTCACTTTTGCCTTAATAGGTTTGATTTGCCCCATCTAGGGTGGTAATCCACCTCACCATTCATTCACGATATGCCTCACAGTAACGGCGTTCTCGAGTCTCAGCTGTCACCATTCGCCTCCCTCCATGACGTCACCTACAATGCCATTTTGCGGGAACGCATCATCATGAAAGTGGAAACAATCCGATACTCAGTAGGGTAGGGTCGGAGTCACCCATGAAACCAGTCTTGTTTGGTAGTATGAACAACACACACCACGCATTTGAATTAGTAAAGTAACAAACAGTTTGTGGAACAGTTGGTATTGTGGATAAGGTTATTAGGAAATGAATGAATCATGTAAACGAAATCAATAAGTTATGAGCATGCTTGTCTCTCATTTTCTTTGAACTCCTAAAACAAAAAGTTGCCCGCAGTAGGGAATTGGTTGAATTTAGTGGCGTCAGTGAACGATTGAAAGATATGCTGCAATCAAGTCATGCATCACGATGGACGAGGTTGCTATATAACCAAAAAAAGAGCCATAACGAGTCGGAAACTTTACTCATGCCCCAGGTGCCTCTGCAGGTTGTGAATAGATTAATGACTGCGATAAAAAAGCGCAGTACTAAAAGATTGCATCAGATAAAGAGGAAAATGCAATGTCGGTCCAACTCCACTACGTCGAACATTCTTGTACTTGTAGTATTGTCTGTCGGGTTCTATCAACTCCCATCATCACTAAATTTCTTGGCTAGGGCTAGGAGAAAATAGATGAGAGGAAGAATAAGTACTTGGCAACCACAGCACTAAGAAGACATTGACGGAGCCGACGTCAACTGAGAACGGATGACGAAAATTTGAAGGTTATCGAGGGATTTGCTGAGGAGGTGAACTCTACAGTCGCTGGCAACTCTTACGTTGTCGTCCTCAAAGTGCAGGTCTAGAAGAGGTTCACCAATTAGAGTTTGTTGGGGGAGGGTTAGAATTGATACTTACTTCGGAATAGAAACCATGACCTCGATCCGTTGTCAGAAGTTTGGCCGCGAAGCCATCTACACCCCAAGGTCCCAACGAAGAGTTCTGGGTTAATTGACGTCACCATTGAGGGAACGAAGTCCTTGAGACGAATATTGAGACGAACATTTTATAATAACCACATGGCATCAACTCTTTCTCAACAAGACCTCCCCGTATGAGTATCCTCCAGCGCATGCAGCTCAAATCGGGCCGCTTCGATAGAAAAGACACAGATGCCCCATGTCCTGCATGTTCGAAGACTTCCAAGGTTACCAAGAAGCTGACGGAAGGTGTGTTAATGCGTAATTTCGTGTGATGCAAAGACTCACCGAATGTCAAACACCATCGCCTTAAGCACATGCAAGGATGTAACAGACGCATGGACTCCAGGAAAAATTTCGTAACTTCGGTCAGTAGGCGAATTTTTCATTAATCATCCAACAGAAAACAGGAAACAAGCGCACGTCTCTGAGCCCCATATCTTGATTCCCCTAAAGTTTCAAACGCGACCGTACGCGTCAACCAAATCATCTTGATAGCGCTCCGTGCATAAGGAGTTGACCAAGAACGATACGATGAGCAGACTAAGAAATCGTTACTGTCAACGACTCAACAAATCTTTAGATTATGTCAGTGTACATACCAAGCCCGTATCTCCTGCCTTGGCATCTTGACAATAACGAGGGAAGAGTGCAAGCCTGGAAGTGATTGTCAATTGAAGCGCTGGTAACAAATGGTTGATGGTAGTAGTTATAGTGGATCGCAACATTTGAACGGTCAACAAAGGGAAAGATCTGAAGATAATATATGAGGAAAGGCAAGCCTCAGATAAGGGGAAAGGCAAAGTTATCGAGTGCCTACTAAAAATAAATTGTGATCTCAATGAGTCGGGATCGAAAGATCACTAACATTAAGTACAAGACAGTATTAAAATGAAAGCAACGCTCTCTTCGTTTATCTGTAGCTCTGATGACCTATGTTATTACTCTGGTCATCGAGGACACAACCAAGAACTCCACGTACCGAGGAATAGTCATGGAAGTCCCGTCGTCGACAAGCATGTGCTAACTGAAACAATAACAGTAGGCGGGTGGAACTCGACTTTGTTAGTGTATAATTACGGTGGACAATGTTGCCGGTATACGAGTTTTCAAGGGGACTTGAGGGGTTAAAATATTGCGGCGATTACTGACGAAAATACCAAGTTGAAAGAGATATTGAATTCGCAGGTGTGGTCATCAATGACGGTACAACGTACAGGAGTAAAGGCCAACACAAATGGGTACGTACTGTCCAAGTCCAAATCCTACTTGAGCCTAAGACAGTTACTACAACTTCAGTATAGTGAGGTGCCTTTATCGGGAGCCTTTTAGATTCACTAGGAATAAGTAACAATAGAAGGGATTTGGCCATATTCACGACTCAGCAGTTGAGTCGCCGAAACCTCATCGACGACCAACAGGCACGCCAAATAATCGCGGAATCGTGTTCCCAGAACGAAGTTAAAGCCAAGATAAAGAAGCTGCACACCTTCCTAAGGCCAATTACGATGTTGACCTGCTGCCGGAATCAAAGAATATGATTGGACATGGTTTCATTAAGTGGCAGAACGTCGGGCAACATGTGGGAAGCATACAAAACGCTTGCTTTAGTACTTGTCGAACGATGGTGATTAGCTAACGAAGGTATCAATCGCAGTTTTACACTCACTGAAGTATGACCATCATTCTTAGCATCAATACCAAATTTTACGCTGTGAGCCAAGGCATAAAAGGACTATTGACACTAAAAGGAGGAATGTCATGAATAATCAGCCAGAACGAAGGTACGCATCGTGAAAACTGCATAGTTTTTATAAGAGTTATCCTTAAACGTGTAAATTTCTCAAGCGGTTGGTTATGTTGAACTTGAAGTTTCCCAATGATGGCGAAGCATGTTGAAAAACGAGTACAAGACTCGAATGGGTGAGAACACTGACAGAAGTTGGCCGTACGACACCTTAAAATCGATCAGCAAATGAAATAATGCGGACATGACAAGCAGAGAGAACAATAGAAAAATTGCAGAAGTCTCAGTCTCGCCTTTATATCTCCATCCACTCCCATCCATTCTATCGTAAGCCCAGTCCGGGTCGAGCATTTTGAGGACCCAGAAGGGAAAACGGCAGAAGCTTGCTCTTACAAATTGGCAAGATCCCATTTTGCCTGAAAAAGGCGGGGACGGGGTGTGTGCTTTTACTAGTTCTTTCTTCATCGACTTTCTATGGGGTGGGACGAAAAAGAAAAAGGTAAAAAGACTGACTGATGATTTCGAACGGGTCAATAATCCTACGCACAACCACTCAACCACGCATCCACGATCTCGAGCGATGTGAAGGAGGTTGTCATGGGTTGCATGACCTTGCAGTAACATTACTAACGACGCTCATGTGCTTTGGTAGTTGAACCATTCTGAATAATGGAATTTTTAAACTCAGCCGTTGATCCCCTAATCTTCCTCTTTTATATAACATCGGAAAAGCAGTACATGCCGCCAAAGTTTGCAGGTACCTTGGTTTATTCAAAGACCTCACTTGTCCACTTATAGATCGCACTCTCACAGACAGCAATGATTAAGGCCAAGGGCCTCTTTATTTCGTGTGAACGCCTCATACCGGTGGTCCTTTCAGGCGCTGTGTTATGCCTATCCTCCTCCAATGCACGATCCATCTTGCTGCTTTCACCTTGGAATCACCCTCCTTTCCCCCCCAACTCAGTCATCCGGAGAAGGTCAAAATTGTTCGTGAAAGCTTTCGGCTTATCTGAGCTTCGCACTTGGCCACAGGCAGTACAGTATCGACAATATCTTGGACATGTCAAGAAACATCGAACAGCGGACAGGGGCAAAGTATGTTTCAACTCGATGTTAAGCTGACTACTAATGCTATCCCAGAACTTGAATGCTTCGAAGGCGGGGGTGGCTGATGTCCCAGCCTTGCATCGGCCATGCGAAGCATCTTCCGACGAGTGGTGCATGACCTCGGTGGTTCACTGCTTTACCATTTCCTTCGTCGTCACGAAATCCGCTTTTTAAACGGCCTCAACAGTACCGAATATTACGGGAAATTGGTCTCCGCGCATAGACCCTGCGGAATCATGCTCTCGATGGATAAAGCTACATGCGATGACCACCTCTGCTCTCTAACCTACCGATGAAATCGTTGAACATGCGACAGAGTCGATCATGATGGGAAATTTTTTACAAGTGACCCCTACCGTAGTCAGGCGCTTCGGGATGAGAAGCTCTATGTTGGGCAGGAAATACTTGCCACGGCAAGGACGAAGTGGATTATGGAGTTCAGCCAGTCTTGTTGATTTGGCGACGTGCTCCACGGTTTATAGCTTCGGATGCCGATCCAAAGCGCTCTACCTTCGCTGCATGATCCACAAACTCACATCTGCTGATTCTCTATATTAATATTCAACACGACGACCGTCTTCTCGCTTCGTTGGCTCGGGCATTTCACCGATGTGGATTGGTCAGAAACCCCGATCTACTGTTTCCTCAATTCCGGCTCGTCCATCACGGATGCGATCCAGACCGTAATCACTCGCAAGGATCCTCGAAATATTCCGAGAGCAACCAAAGTCTTGAAACTCGCTTGTCAAGCTCCGTATATTTTAATTTCATTTCATCTGTCACACAACCTCCTAACTTCTATGGACCATCGAAGGTAAATTATCCATGATTTGTTAATATGTAAGAAATCCACATAACCATGCGATAAATAGTCGAATCCAGCCTAACGATGATGATAGGAAATCGGTACCCCCCAGTTACAACAACTGATCGGCATAATTATCGCTTTGCGCTGGTGGATCATACAAATGTCGTTCGGACAGTAGGTCTTTTTTGGGATGGCCATCTACGAACAGTCATATTCCCGACAAAGGAGACATTCTGGAGGTATTATCTCACGTACTGCAAGGTAAGTCTCTCCAACGGTTATTGGGAGTCATTTGCTCATCTGGCTGGTCATTATTAGAGCCTTAATCATGTAAGAAGCACGTCAAGCTCGGAGGTGGAATACGCACCATGGGTCTGGGAACCTGGAATAGTAGTATTTCTGAAAATGTGAGTGGTACCATTTCCTGACATGTATTCGCCATAATTATCATAACGTCCAAAGATCGTTTCGCTGTGGCTGCGATCTATGAATGTCGTTTGAATCGACGGACCAATGAACACTGGCCTGCAGGACCACTGGTGCCATGGCGCTCGATGATGACAGCTGGAATTGCATGGTGGATTATCGTTCCATAAATCTAGATCCGTAGAAGATGTAAGTGTATTTCTTGTGGCAGCTGAAATACGTCTCCTTTACTCACCATGTCCAGGCCTAGGAAACGTTGAACTACCGGGGACCTCATCTCCACATGTACCCTCACCTACGCGACCCAGTTCCGTGGTCGATCTCTCGACACCATTTGCATCATGAGGCTTCATTTGTCTTTTTTGTTTCCCACCTTGTTCTATTTGCGATTCTCCAATATTTGAATTACTCTCTACGGCCGCTGCGGAATCAAAAGTGAAGTTCTGGGCCACGATTCGGTTTTCCGCTGGTGAAAATCGACGCAATGTGTCTTGTAGAAGCGTTATAAGAACCTGTGAGCCCTCTTTACCCTTCCAGAGATCATTTCTCATTTCTTCTAGCTCCCTCCTATATTTCTTGATCTTTCTGTTGTCAACGGTTCGAAGAAGAGCATTCTTTCCAACATAATCCTGAGTAAATCTCAGGATTATCTTCAACTTCCTAGAATCGCTCAGGTGTGTAGACTGCTACATGCAAATAGACCTACCTTACTATTTCCTCCAGTTTTTTTTGTCCAGTGGGTTCCTGTGGATTACTTGGTTGGAATGACATCCATGTTACAACGACAAAATTTGTCACATCTCGGACAAGTTTGTTGAGGGGATTCTTATTACCGTTGATTGCCTACGAGAGGGGTCAACATCCAATACGATGGGAGTCTTTCGGAGAAGCTTACCTTTACGGTCTCCATGAGATCCAGGAGGACAACCAGGGCTTCCGTCGTATGGCAATTAAGACCAGGAGAATTCACTAATGCCCCTCGGAATTGACTGATAACCATGGATGCGTCTGGGCTCAAATTGTTGCTGCTTTTCATCTTCAGTGTTCGCCTTTGCGGGTGCGCTGACTTTGCCACGCTATCTGGGCCGAAAATCTCCCAACTTCCGTTGATTTTTATGACAGTATTACTACTGAACAACGAGATATTTCCCACGACACATCTTCCATGGATATCTTGCCAGTGAAGGTCCCCTGAAGTTGTACATGTAAGGACAATCTAATTCATTTGCCATGATAGGGATTACTCAGGTATTGGTATTGAATAATCGGTTTGGTTTGGCCATGCCCCGACTGTATTCAACTTACTTTGTAAACGCTGCGCAGGACGCTTACCTATGTAAATCTGGTCCATCGGCACGATGCCACGAAGTCTCGTCTGCCTAACACAAGCATTGCCTCCCGGGGAGCAAAGCATTGATATGACAGCCGCCCGCTGCGTCGACATCTATTTGCTGCAGTCTGGTCAGCAATGTCAAACTCCTTTTCATGATTGCAATGCAGGCTGTCGATTAATTTGGTAGAGGTGTGACAAATATAATTGATGATCCAAGCCCTTCAGCAAAGGTGACAACGTAATTGAGATGAAAAGAGTAAGTTCAAAAGCGAGAACTACGGTCTTACATATCGAGCACGCTTGTAATGTGGTCCTCCATACAATTCAATCCATTCTACGTTGGTTCTGATTTTATAATTAGTCAGGATTTGCATATCCAGATTCCAAAGATTGTAAAAGATCGCATACGGAATTAACATGTACTGTCTTTACTCAGTACACCGTTGCTCGGCGTCAAGAATTCGCGCTGAAAGCCATGTAAGAGGTGATTAAGACCTAAGACCTAAGGGACTACGAGCAGGAATGTGATGAATGATCAGCGAAAATAAAGGTACGCATTGTAAAGGCCCGATTTCATAACAAGCTTAACAGCCGCACGCAATATATAATTTGATGGCCCATCGTCCCAACTGCTTCAAGTGAAACAACTAGCAGATAAAATCCTTGAAGTGGGCACGATGAGGAGGAGGAGAAATAAGTGTTATTTTTCTCATCCGTCCTGGCGGACTTGTAACCGTAGTCCGAGTACATCATTTCCGGCCGACGAAAACGGTAGAACCTGAAAATCGACAACAATCTAGATCTGAGAACAGGGTCACGGCGTACTTGTATTAGTCCTGCATCATCGGGGGTGGAAAAGAATAGAGGACTGACTGATAATCTTGAATGCCTTCGTAATCACCATCTATTACTTATCATGGTCCATAGTGGCTCTTGACAAGGTCACATTTTGGTAGGCCTCTCGAGTCAGGACTTGAAATTTTGGTATAACATCCGATTTGCTCGGACTTCGAAAGCGTGCAGAGCTGAAGTAGTTTGTCAGATTTACCACAACATTCAACTTCTTTGTGGTGACTACTATGAGTGCGATAATATCAGCTGCAGGAAATTAGAAAAATGTATACCCGCCCCAACTCTGGCGGCCTGGCACCTGGGTGCAAAAAGGAGCAGCCAGATGTAGAATGGGTCTATATTATATACATCGATATCCATATAACCACCAAGATCATATCAGTGGTTGGAACTTCAACTCGTTGAAAATAACTTGATAGCCCTTTGTTCCTGCCAGTGGTGAATAATAAACACCAAACCGGTCTTGCAGCAACTGGTCCCAAATACTTGCTCTCAGTCCTACGTACGTATTCTTTTGCCTGTTATAGAACCAATTACGCTACCAGCCCCATGCTTTACCATCCAAACGCCCCTGGTAGCGAAGATTTTATACATCTGAACTGGAGTCCTGGAGCATAGCTTAAATCCCCCCCGGCTTGCCTATGGTCCTCTACCCACCCATGTTGGAATACAGGAATGATTTAGTTGAGGCCTTGCAAAACGTGGGGTCGATAAATTCCTGGAAATTCGAGCCTCTTTGCCAGTAACATGTCTCTTGACAATAAATGGCGACTGCGCACTGAAGTCGACCAGGCCGGATTTTCGGAAGAAACGTAGTGAAGATTCTGTTCCTGACTGCAAAGAATTTCCATAGTCTCGGAAAAATTTCAATATTCGTACCCACCGTAGAGTTATGTAAAGACTCTCCCGACACCCCGGAATTTCTAGCAATAGGATGTGGTAATATCCAGCTACAATGGGTGGTTCATCTCAAAGAAAATTTATTAGAGGTCACTTCCTGGCCACATCCTAGCAACGAAATTCAAGGCATACCATTTCACTGTTTGAGCATTCTTGATATATCTGAATACTCGATATCGACACTCTCTTTGTACGTTGATCTACTGCGGAACATGTGACTACTAGAGAATGTGTGGTGCAGAGGGCAAACAGCGCCTTGGGATGGCGCTGTTTTGCACCTAGCCACAATTCCGGACCTGTGCGCAGTATCCGAAGCGAGCTGCAATGAATGGGTGGGTTCTCGACCATTGTGGCTCGTGATTACCAAATTTCTAAAAATGCGAGCCAGAGCCCATGTGCAGGGCAATGGGTTGCGAATGGAGAGGAAAAGGGATGGGAAGGTGGGTGAAAAGAAAACGCGGCAGGATTGCGACCTGCCTAGTGCTTGTCTCTAGCCTGCCGAGCATCGAGATGGAGGGAGGAGAAGAAGAGGTGATATGTCACATGTCACTTGCCTCTCTAGTACAAAGACCGTGATCTATGGCGCCTCCCTCCACTCTAGTGTAATCCGTCTCCTTCTTCAATTCTCTTGGAATCTGACTGTCACCGCACTACAAACAATTGAGCAAGTCGACTCTGAGTCTGACGACTAGTCGAACAGACTCGAACTCCCCGTCAGAGTTTTCCCAGATGCTCTTGGGAGATAAGAATCACTTCCAACTCATCACTCACTGCGCTTTTGGGTGAAAGCCGCCCTCCACACAATACATCGCTTGTTGTGAATAGGGAAGCGACGCAACTCTTTACAAGCGCTTAGCCATCTTAAGACGTTTCAAGTGCGTGTTACGGGAGATCCTGATCCTTCACAGATAAACACGAGCTGGAAGTATGTCAGCCTCACATTAGTAACTTGAGATCATCAAAAGTTGCCAGAAATTATGGAAGATCGGAATGTCTTCTGAGGATCAGATTCCGGAACTTGCTTAACGGGTGGGCAAGTTTATTGCTTCTTCGTTTCATTGGATAAAACAAAACAAAAGGAAGCCCTTATCAAGTTGAACCTCTCTCGACTGTTGTCATCTGAGAATAGAAATTTAGGCTGTGCCCATCATCAGAAATTCCCCTCTGTTTGAGAGAGTGAGCTTTTGCCTTCCAGGTTCCTCGGGTCATGCGCTTGAAGTTGAATGCTCACATACATAATAACATTTTCAGAAATTCTTTAGGTTCGTGACCAGCATAAAACCCTTGCAGAATCTCCATCGAAGCCAAATTATTCGACAATAATACTTGACCACATTGAATGAAGATGGCAGGAAACAGGTATCTGCACGACTGATCTGAATCACAGTGACCTGTACCGCCGATGAGGTGATAGTGAGCAATCAACCCCAGAAGCATCTTGGGAGGCAACTACGGGTATTCCTCAAGTTGTAAGTATGTGCTTGACCGGGAAATGATCATCAACATACCCTCTAT
>JAIUJM010000703.1:1415-13096 GCA_026262225.1 Inosperma sp. D86 | reverse complement strand
TGATGCCCTCCCACCTCCGCAAAACAATTAAGCGATCTACAAAATCCAAGAAGTCCCTTCACCGTCTTCAAAGTTTCATCCGCTCAGACAAATTCTTGAGCAATTTGATTCGCACCACCCAAGCAATAGATATTATTCGTGGTGGTGTGAAATCCAACGCTCTTCCGGAAGAAGCTTGGGCCGTCGTCAATCATCGAGTGGCTGTCGTTAGCTCACTCAACGAAACTAAGGAGCGGGATACAGAGCTGCTTAAACCCCTTGCCAAAAAATTCAATTTAACGTACGAGGCATTTGGGACAATCATGTCTGAGGAGGGTGCTCCTTCAGGTGGGACGCTCACGCTCAGCGATTCCGACAATACGGGATTAGAGCCAGCACCAACGACGCCAACAGGTGCAAGTGCAGATGCAGCACCGTATCATGTATTATCCGGGACAATCAAAGCAACATACGATGCTCATCGTTCCATTTCACAGAACGGTGATCCGATTATTGTGACTCCTTGGATGATGACTGGTAACAGTGGTATGTTTTCAGGTTTTTTTAATCGACCTGTTGAGTTCACTGACTGCCATTTAGACACCCGCTACTACTGGAAGTTGTCGCGTCATATTTTCCGATACAATCACCAGAACAGCGGTCAAGACAGTGGAAATGGGGCTGGGGCCAAGCACAACGTTAATGAATGCATCAGGGTCGATGCCTTCTTGGAGATGATTCGCTTTTTTACCACTTTGATCCTCAACTCGGACGAGTCTAGATTGTTTTGAGAATTATTGTTCACCTCAAGAGCCGCAATTTGATGATATTTCTTGGAAGAGTTCGGGATGACACGTGTCTAATTATGTACGGCGACGAAAGCTGCATAGTTTGAACCTCTTCAAGCTACAGCACTGTCAACAGGCCTTGACAATGGAACACGGACCAAGAGGTTCTGGAATAAAGTTTCGTCTGTGGCCAGAAACTTGGAATAATCCTCCTATTTGGAAAATCATGTCAAACGCTATCGCTGTCAGAGCTTTGTTCTTCGCACCTTTATTGTTGGGCAAATTTGAACCAACTTGGCACATAAACGTTGCAGCTCCGTTTTAACTTGTTCTCTCTCATTGATAATCTCGGATTGCTCTGCGATTGCGCATTGAAACAAATATGCACAAAATTGGTTTAAATGAGTTACCTTTACTTTGCTCATTTTCAGTTCGTGTTTCTTCATCGAAGATCCCTACCCAGCATCGTGCTATGGCATCCAATAACGTTTCTTTCCATGAAGTGATCCTTGGTGTGCATACATCCAAAATAACGCCAATTACTGTTAATGCTGAAAATTGCAACTTCCTGTCAGGGTCTACGAGTGGTCGTGGAATCAAAGTGTATGACAATTGAGGGATTAGGACCTATGGACGGAAAACTTGTGAAACCTGGGTTCAAAACTGAGCATAAATTCCACGTACCTGCAAGAAACGAATGGACCCAATTCCGAGGGCTAGGATCAACTGGGGAAGGGCCTCAAACGTGGCGTTGATCACCCTAGGTTTATCCTCGGCGTACAGCCAAACACCGGAAATGATACCCTCGCCTAAGAGGGAGCAAAGCTGGTCAAAACGTTCGGAAGATGGCTTTGTGCCAGTTGTAACAGCCGTCGTCAGGAGTATTAGCTGCACGGATGCGCAGATCGCCATTTTTATGAGGTCAGGAGTTTCTGGGCTTTCGAGGTGGGATAGCGAGCTGCGTAGAGACTGACAGGAGGTTCGGTCACTGCTAATAGGATTGAGAAATAACCTACTTGGTGGATAAGCCCGTCAACACCGGTTTTCTTGAGGACATCCCTGGGAATACGTCCTAACATTTCTTGGACAATGATGACACCTTGCAATTTGTACTTTGCCTCGTAATCATCAAGGAGAGTCATCACAGGAGGTATCACCAGGTGCCACACTTGCTCATATGCCTTGGGCTAGTCAAAGAGTTGGCGCTCCCCAACGAGTTCTTCGGAGAAAGGTGAATACCTTAATGGAATGGACACACCACAACACCACATTCGCAATTCCAGGATATTGCTTCCAGCGTTGGACTTCGTAGTAATCTTGCATTGCTGAAGGGCCTCCCGCAGGTCTGGGTAACCTTCTGCCCGTCTCGGAGTGGAGATTTGGGTGAGGACTTGATTTAAATATAGGTCGTAATTTCTGGGTTAAGATCCAGTTGATTTCCTCGTATGATGGATTCGATATTATAGAGAATAATGAAATGTCTTTCTAATGTCAACAAACGAGAAAGGTAAGATATTGTAACGACATACCTTCTGCCACACGCAATGATTCTGGTGTTAGCCACTCGTCCAAAGTAATGGAAGGCTCCTGCGATCCCTTCCAGAGACGACTTGGGACAAATGGCAACAGATAAAAAGATGCATTAGCTTTCTGATTCAAACCGAAGCTTTCCTCTCGAGCGCGAAAGAGAACAAGGATGTCATTCAGAGTAGAAGCCACGGTCTTCTTCCAAAGTTGAATGTTTACAATTGACGAATCCGATATGGCTTCATGTCGTAATATTTCTGGAGGAATTTCAAGTTTATTTATCAGAGCATTCAACTCTAGGCCTGAGTCGACGGACATGTTGGAAGTAAAGGTCAACTCGGCCCGGAATTGGCCCATCATCTTTCATGTACTTATGTTCAACTCACCAACCTTTTTGTTAAGTTGTACAAATCCTCGTACGGATTACCGATAGCAAGGTAGATTGCAACACTGGATACGAGGGCACTGTCGGGTGAATACTATATAGACCTTGTTTACGAGGCCCTACTCAATCCTTTCTCCTTCATGTCATCACAACTGATACCGATGTGGCCAAGGACCTTGCAGAAAGAACATATTTCTGTGCGACATCTGGAACAAAGGACATTCCATCCGACTTCACCTGATCGTAAAATGGTTTCACAACCAACTGATGGACATGTGAAAAACTCATCACTGTTGTGGATATAGACGAGAAGGGATGAGCGAAGCATATCCTCCTCTGCTGACTCGGAAAGAAGATTGTGAATGATTGTGTAAGGAACATAAGAAGGACAGGATTCGGCGTCACCACTGTCGAGCATGAGATTGGCTTTGCAATGCAACGGAGCGTGACGAGCGGAAACCACGGCCATACGCAGGCAAGGTTTGCAATATGAATGGTGGCATGAAAGGCGAATTGGTTCCTCTGCCTTCTGATAACAGATCTCGCAGCAGCCCCGCTTATACTTCACTGGCAACTGATCCAACGACTCCACGAATTGTCTGACTTTCTTTAGGTCTTCATCAGTTCCTTTGAGAGTGATCTTCGAACGGAAGATATCAAACGAGAGCTTGTTTTTTCCTTGAATTGTTTTCAGAAGGGTCTGGAATTGTCCATCAACAAGAGGACGGATTGCCCCCTGAGGGATATCGAGTTCGTGATAGGCGTCGCGTACTTTCGATAATAATTTCTGCAATTGTGCCTTGGCATTTGCTTGGTCTTCTTTCGAACCAAAAATTCGGATGCATTTTCCAACCTTATCAGGGATGATAGCTTTTGTTTTCAGATGTTGCAACGCTTTCTCGCTGCTCGATGTCTCGAAATAGTCGTCCCAGGTAATTCCATCTTCAGATTCAGCTATCTGACCTTGAAGCAAAGTCCAGAGCTCGGTATTAGCATCCACAAATGCTGCCTGCTTGTTTGAGGTTGCGCTGAGTCGAATGTAAAAGGCATCAAAATGCTCGTTGTACTGAAGTGTATAGGCATTCCCCCCTTTTTCCTTCAGTCGATCAACTTCAGGTTTAAGGAGAGCAAAGATACCACGATCAACTCGATAGCAGGAGAAATATACGTGTTTGGTGTCAAGGGTTTGATTTCCAAGGAACTCCAATTGGCGGGACCTGAGGTCAGCCACAACTTGCGCAGCAATAGCATCTGTTGTGAATGTGACGAAAGCAGTCAAAGTCGCGTTTTCCGGGATATCGGGTAACATATCAAAGTCATATTCCCCGAAGTCACGAATTTCTCCCTTGATTTTGTCGGTAACATTTCCTGTGTATGTTGGACCATCACCGAGGGTAACAATTGTGTGTCCATTGCATAATTGTTCGACATCATGTTTATTCGTTTCTGGGGCCAAATTTGAAAATTTGATAGCGAAATTGTCTTTTTGTCGCTTGTCATGTGGACAGACCTCCACATGAATCGTTCGTCCCTTTAGGATGACACCGTTCAACCGATCAGCCTCCTCTTTGGCTTTCCTTATGTTTGGATAGTGGCCCCAACCTATTTGACTCGGTTTAGGCCAGGATATTTTCAGTGTAGGTCGTTCGCTTGGAACCCGGAATCTTAGTTTTGCACTACCCAATAAGGACGCGATTATCATACGCTCCGCAGGAGTTTGTCGATGGAGGCTTTTCAGCGCTACCCTTGCCTTCTTTGCATCAGGAAACTCGACAGTGACGGTCGTTGAGTACTCCGTTGCACGCAAGGAACCTTCACGGGGTGTACCTCCAAACGAATCAACAAGTAGACGAATATCTTCCACAGGTGTCCCCGGAGGTAGGTTTGAGAGACGAAGTCTACGTGAATCTGCCAGAGTCTCCACTGCTTCCGGAGTAGAATCTGGTCCGAATATTGTTGTAGAACCCAGCATAAATTTTTGAACTTTGGGATGGTCGAAAGTCTAGAAGTGACGATGTTAGCGATGCTTCTGGGAGAGTATGTGGCACCTACAATTGGTTCGAGTTCACCGATATCAGATTCTTCCGTTTCGGAGGACACAGGGCCAGTATCATCGACAATGTCATCAACATCATTGGCATCCTCAACTTCTTCCAGCTCGGGCAATTCCGTTGGCTGTTTTATTTGAAAAAATGAGATTACATTCTACAGACAAAACAGAGGGTGTCTACCCACCTGTGCAACGTCGCCGGTCGATGCAAGTGCCCTGCTGTTCGGGTCATCATGTATAAAACAACAATTATCGCCCTTTTTGCAGCCTACTCCTTGTCCAAATTCTTTGCAATACCTTTTGCTTTTGGCAGGGGGGTCGGAGGGAGCGGTCTCCTGCGACCACTCGGCGCTCCAGCCATTATCATTGTCCGTATTAGATTCCTCGTTGGTGGATTCTGCAGTTGGTTCTGTCTTCCAGGTTTCGTCTGTAATGTCGAGACCAGCGTCCAGGTCGCCTTCGTTGTCCCCGTTCTTGGAGACCTGTTCAGAATAATGAGAATTCGATGGTGGATCCAGGTCCTGTGAAGCTTCTTGATTCTCTGGCAGTTGATACCCCGCATCTGCCTGATCATTATCTCTACCATTCGGTATCGCCTGCTCTTCACCGTGCGAATATCTGCAATCGTCTCCGAAGCGACAATAGCCATTCTTGTGAAACGGAAAACATGGCTTCTTTTGGTATTCGGGATTGCTTGAAGGACGGCGTGTATTACCGGAAAGATTCCCATTCATGTTCGAATTACTGGACTCGTACCAAGCACTGTCATCTCGTTCCTGATTCCACCCTCCATTATTCGCATCTGTTGTTTTTTTATTCCATCCACTGTCATCACCTTCGCCCCAGTTTTTTCCCCAGCGATCGTTATTCTCATTTTCGCCCCACGTGTGATTCTCACTAGCTGGAGGAGTCGGTATATATGGCTGGGTGTCCGAAGTGTTCTCATGAAGGTAAGGACAGTTTTCACCGTTGGCGCAGCTGCCTTTGACAAAGAAATGGCAACCCTTTCTTGGGTTACCGCCAGAGTTAATTAGCTCAGGAGGCGGATGTTTGGTGTGCCCAAAGGGACATTGATCTCCATTTCGACACTTCCCAAGCATGTAGAATGAACACTCTGGGATGGAGGTGGAAGGACGGGTTTCCTGGGCACGCTGTCGGCTCGGAACACTGGTTGGTATAGGTTGGACAGCTGCCGGTCGTGCCACAGTTGGCACAGAAACAGGCGCTTCATAGGAGGAATCTGTAGCACAAGCCGGGCTCACAGCAGGGTTTAAATCCTGCTCCTTTCGTAAAGTGGCCAGAGTGGGTTGTTGATCATGGAATAAAGCGGCGTACTCTTGGATGGTAAGCGAATGACGGAAACGACAGGGATCGTCAGATAAACATGCGCTTCGAGCATGAAGTTTGCAAAATGGTATTTCCGAATTAGCATAAGGATCAGCGAATTGGCTCCAATGAAGTTTGACGTCGGAAATATGGGGCGGCATAGACGCCATGACGGGTTCACTAGGGCGATTTGCTTGACTTGAATAGACTGGTGAGGCTGAAGGTTGTGCTGGTGCTGGTAACGTTTGCCTTTGCCGACCCATTCTGTTAGTGACAACGGTTGGGCGAATATTATTCAATTGCAATTTCGGTATTTCGGGGAGTTGGTCAACTCCAAATTGGGGCCCTGCATTATCTTCGTCAGCGGCATTGGAAGCAGAGTCGTCCTGTTGGTGATCATTTTGCTCCGAAGAAGACGGGTACTCTTCAGGCTGTTCATCGCAGTCACCATCGGGATCACCTCGAACTGATGCTGCAGGTGGAGATGCAGCTCGTGGAGATTCCTGCGAGTGCGTGGAATGTTGTGAGCATGATTTTGAATCATCTTGATCTGCAGAAACTATATCGACGTTGAACACATAGAACAGGAGTAATAAATCTCACCTGAATCATCTGGCTGCTCATGACTGAAGCCGCATTTACCATCGCATGTATCAGGAAAATAGCAGAGGGCCTTGGTGGTTGGGACATTGTTAGGCGCCGACACCTGTTTGAAGCCCGAACCATCCCCCGTCTCTTCATTGGCCGCTTCATCGACAACACGGGCCTCGTTTTGATCTCCCTTAGATGGCATACCGGATTTCTGCTTTTCTTTGCCCTTTCCTGTCTGATTTCCTTTACTCGAGTTAGCGGTCGTGGCAATCTTTTTATCCTGTCTAGGACTCTTGACTATATAATGAGAATTCCTACATTTCGATCCATATATACAGTTCCCGGCAAGGTGGTAGGAGCACACGACACCAGGTGAGAGTTTAGGGTCTTTTGCTGGACTTGAATGTAAGTTGGGACACGATTTGCCTTTCTTGCAATTTGGATTGGTGCAAGGCTTTTTGGGTGGCATCTTAAGAGTCACGGGGTATCAGTTCTGAAAAGACAGCAGGGAGTGATTAAAAAGGGATCTCCATGGTCAGAGGAGAACCATCGACATCATAATAAGCGCTTTGGAATTTGTAAAAGTCTTGTCACTGTTTGGTTCAGCTTCTTGCCAACTTCTTGCCCAAGGTTGCATCTTTGCATGACCGCCTCATTGCAGCTATATAATTGGGTCCGATTTACCATTTTGTCACCGATTGAAGGAAGTGTTGCGAAGTAAGTCCTTATATCGTTGAGATACTGTATGAACAATGCCGGTCAAGTACTAAGTTTGAATTTGGAGCTCGGGCCGATCTATTTGGGTCACACTGTGTCACGGAAAAGTGTTCTGAAGACTGCAAGATCATCGTCCTTTACCAAGTCGTGCTACGGCGCTCATCGGGCAGATGGTCTACCACAATTTAAAGGGTAATAAATGCATGAATTCTGTACAACTCAACGCTGACCCTCCACATAGCCCTTATCAAGGGCATTCGCGCATGCAAGGTTCCTTCTCTACCAACTATAACCTTTGTTCAATTTCTAATTATTCATGCCCTGCAACTAGACCGTTGCAGATGAACGTTCCCTCATCCAACAAGAATCAGCCGCGATTCGGGCATCATTTCGAGAGGAGGACTCGTATCAACGACATAACAACATTGCGAAGCTACTCTACATCCATATGCTGGGCTCACCTGCCCATTTTGGTCAAATCGAATGCCTGAAACTCGTAGCTAGCCCGCGATTCTCAGATAAACGGTTAGGGTACCTTGGGATAATGCTATTGTTGGACGAGAACCAGGAGGTGTTGACTTTAGTGACTAATTCGTTGAAAAAGTGAGTGATGTGGAGCGATTGAACTTTTTCTCAACTCACTGTCCTCTTAGTGACATGAACCATTCCAACATGTATGCCGTCGGCCTTGCCCTTTGCACCTTTGCAAATATCGCTTCAGAGGAAATGTCCCGAGATCTGGCTAATGAAATTGAGAAGCTTCTTGGTTCTAGCAACACGTACATCCGTAAAAAGGTTTGTAATGATGAAGGAGTTTTGATTAGATTGACTTTGACCATTCTCTAGGCTGCATTGTGTGCTCTTCGCGTCGTGAAAAAGGTCCCTGATATTGCTGACCACTTTGTCACGAAAGCCAAGAACCTACTGACGGATAGAAATCATGGAGTATTGCTGACGGCCATTACTCTAGTCACAGAACTAGTTCAAATTGACAATACCTTCCTGGATGAATTCCGTTCGGTATTTACAAGTTGTTCATTGGTTCTGATTCCGATCTAACTGAACCCGGCTTTCCAGGCAGTACCACTTCTCGTTCGTAATCTTAAATCATTAGTCACTACGAGCTACAGCCCAGAACACGACGTGTCTGGAATAACAGATCCGTTCCTCCAAGTAAAAATTCTAAGATTATTGAGGATACTTGGAAAGGGCGACGAACAGGCAAGCGAAACGATGAACGATATACTAGCACAGGCAAGTAGTGCTTCGCTTATTTTAACTTGATCAAATCCTAATTGCAGTCTTGATTAAGGTTGCTACCAACACTGATTCATCAAAGAACGTTGGAAATTCGATCTTATATGAGACTGTGCTGACGGTATTGGAAATCGAGGCAGATACGGGTTTGCGGGTCATGGCTATAAACATCCTTGGTAAATTCTTAAGCAATAAAGACAACAACATTCGGTGGGTAAAAATATTCCTTTCATTTTAACTATGACCTACCTCCACATTCCAGATATGTAGCACTCAATACTCTTAACAAAGTCGTTTCAATGGACACCAATGCCGTGCAACGTCATCGGAATATCATTCTAGACTGTCTAAGGGACGGCGACATTTCAATCCGGCGTCGAGCACTGGAGTTGTCGTATGCTCTGATCAACGATCAGAATGTCCGCATTCTTGTCCGTGAATTACTAGCGTTCTTGGAAGTGGCAGACGATGAATTCAAACTTGGGTTGACTACTCAAATCTGTTTGGCTGCCGAACGATTTGCACCTAATAAACGATGGCACATTGATACTGTTTTACGGGTATTGAAGCTGGTTCGTTGAGTCCTCACCATAACTCGACATGCATCTGATGTGCTTGGTGTAGGCAGGAAACTTCGTCCGAGAAGAAATTTTGTCCGCCTTTATTCGTTTAGTTGCACATACCCCAGAACTGCAGGCCTACACAGCTTCGAAATTATATCTGTCACTAATGGCCGACCTCTCACAAGAATCTTTGACCTTGGCCGCTACCTGGATTCTTGGTGAATACAGCGAAATAATTCTCCAAGGAGGTATTATAGATGATGAGCAAAACGTGATGGTGGGGCATATTACTTGTGCTTATCTTCGACTCTGAAAATAAGGTTTTATTCTCAGATTACAGACGAGGACCTCATAAATTTGATTTTCTCTGCTATGGACTCTCCTTATGCCAACTATCTTATCCGTCAATTCGTCCTGGCCGCCATTACCAAAATTGCAGCTCGCAGTACCACTTCCTCAGCAGAGCAGGATCGTATCGCAGAGATGCTTGCAAAGTATACGACCAGTCCAGAACTGGAATTACAGCAGCGTGCAGTGGAGTTTGCGAGCTTGTTTACCCTTGGAGACATGAGAGTTGGTGTCTTGGAACAGATGCCCCCGCCTGAATTGAAAGCTACCGTGATGGGTGTCGGTGAGTGAAGTGTTCGGGATGTCCTCAAGCCAAGGTGTCTGACGTCTACTCTAGTGAGCGAAAAGAAACCAGTGGGATCTACGAAGGGCAAGGAGGTAGCACTTTCCTTCTTTTTGATGAGAACTATCCTCTGATGACTAGTAGGGTGATCTTCTCGGGGATGAAATTCCCGCAACACCTATTGCTGGTGTTAATGGTGCACCAGCCCAAACCCTTCAATCGAACCAAGATCTCTTGGCTGAAATATTCGGTTCCTCAAGCACGACTTCAACACCTGCTACTTCTTCCCTGGTGCCATCACAACAGAAGAAATCTACAGTGGATGATATACTTGGTCTCTTCGGAACGTCTCCTCAAACCTCTACCTCGGGACCTGTTATCCCGCCTGCTGCTGCTCCTCTTGCTTCCATCACACCTACACTTCCTTCTACCCCTGCCACACCGGCAGCGCCTACACCATCTACACCTCAGCAGAAACTTACAGCGTATCCAGCGTACGAGAAGAATGGCCTTAAAATTACGCTCACCCCTCAAACATCGCCTGCGCGACCTGGCGTCGTGATGATCTTGGCTAGGTTCCAAGTAACCGGTTCGGATGCAGCTACAGGTTTGAGTTTTCAGGCAGCTGTACCCAAGGTTCGGGCGGTCACGTCCTGCGGTATGAGTCACTAACTTTTTTACAGTCGCAACAACTGCAAATGCTCCCAATGTCCAATCCTAATGTTAATCCGGGTGCTGTTGAATCACAACAGATGAGAGTTATAGCTCCAGTTGGAGTATGTCTGTTTTAGGCCACTCTCACACTTGGCTTTCTGACGTCCCCTTTTTCAGAGCAATGTGCGATTACGATTGCGGATTGCATATGCTATCGCAGGACAGAACTACCAAGAGCAAATAGACTTCTCAGGTTTCCCGCCTGGTCTGACGGGCACGAGTTCATGAACTATTCCGTATACATGTACCATAATTTAGTTGAATAATGCCAGTATTGTTCTATTTTTTTTTATGAAGAACGCTAAGTTGCCAACCCCAGGTAACTGGTGTTGATAGAAGCTTCAGTGGAGTGACTGAAGCCATGAGGGAGAGTAACGATTGCATAACCTGTCGACGGAAAGACCGCATCCAGCATCAGCAATTCTTGGAATTTGGATCCCCAAACCCCTTGCTATAGGGTACTATGGCCTGTTATGTAGTACTATATAAAGGCCATAGCATGGGACCTTAGCTACATAGCAGGCTCTTCTAGGGGTTTTCAGGGTCCGAACATCAGGATTTACTGATGCACTTCTTCATCTGTCACTTGCTTAACCCCAACGAGGGTAAGTAGGCTCAACAGGGTCCCTACTTGGTCGCAACAACCTCCGAGTTACTTGGGGTGCATCCTACCGAGTCCATTATTGTTTATGAAAATATGGACAAACAATGACTGAAAAACATTTTCTGAAACCAATCTGAGAATCTTGGTTACGACGATGTCTAGAAATTCTCCTCATTCCAAGGAGGGCAACAACGACCCGGGTCCGGAATCCCCCGCACCAAATAGTGGTGAATCTAGGAATACCAAGATTACATTTCGGGTTAAGACTCATCTCTATCAGCGAGCTGAATCATTTCAAGACCTTGAAGTCCAGGGAACATTCAAGATTAATGTATGGATTCATTCTTGTATTCATCATATATCTCTTACAGTTCAGTAGAGGACACAGGACCTCTCACAGTTTGCACATTGCGGCATTGAATTCACAAAATTGCGTATAGCAAGCAAGTCAACATTAGGAAAGCCAACATATCATTGTTTTCAGCTCGATGTCTGCGTTGATGCAAAGGAGAGATGTGCCCATTTCACTAAAACATGGCCACCAACTAC
>JAIUJM010000702.1:0-13120 GCA_026262225.1 Inosperma sp. D86 | reverse complement strand
TCAAAACATCACAAATTGACGTGCAACGTTGCGTACTGATCGATATTAGTGCGACGTAGGAATCGTAATTGCTATCAGGTGTCAAAATATGTCAATGTCAGTAATCGAGCATGGGATAGGATTTTAGAGTTTAAGCCGCTCACGCCGTTTGGAGATCTTCGGTCGTAATTTCTTCCACCATCAAGGATTTCGGAAAGAGGGCACCCAAGAACGAGAACAGATTGTGGTGTTGGTTAAATAAAAGGGAAGGACGGAACATTCCTTGACTCGAATATTAACTTCGGGTAACCAGAGTAGTTGCAATCGCACACACATCTAGACATCTGTTTGTCTTGAGGTTCGAACGGCATTTTTGGCTGTGCCATGGCTGAGACACATCGACAGTGGGTATGATTGTCGCAAGTCACAAAACCCTCCTCGGATTATCCACATTGAAAGATATTTTTGAATCCGATACGCGAAGAACCGTGTAAGCTACCCATCTAAATACAACACGGCTGAATCAGCCGAATACCCAGAAGAGTATTCTAAAGTAGATATCTTACCTGGTTTCGACAGAAAAGGCATTTATGAGACGACCCGGTTAAAATAGAGTTGACGCAGTTTGAGCCTCAGGACGAGGCGAGAAGAAAGGAAGAACGTACTCCCCGAGTTTGCTCCCACGAGCACGTGATTAGGTTTGATGATCGATCGATCGCATCATTGATCTTCTATCATCCCGCCGATGTTCGTAGACTGTCCCACAATCAAATCACTAGCAGTGTTAGTCCTGCCTTCAGTATTGCTGTATATATGGGACCGAGTCAACTTTCCAAACCGCCTCATGAAATTTCAAACCAAACGAATCTTATCTCAGCCACCAACATCGCCATAGAAGGTGGCGAATTCAGGCAGGTTCAGATCATTGGTGTGGACCCTGGTGAGTGAGATCAAAGTCAGTAGTGGACCTTCAAAGTTCAACTCCAATATCATTTCTTGACTTTAGGATTTAAGCTCCTCTGCAGGCAAACTGTTCCAACTGCTTTCTTTAATGCTGGACACACATTCGACCTTCCAAAATGTCACCCACGCACCAGAGTAGCTGTTCTGGAGAGAATTCAAAGTTGGATCCAAGGTGACGTTGACCCTGAAACCTCGATGATGTGGCTCTATGGTGCAGCGGGAGCCGGCAAATCATCGATCGCAAGATCTATAGCAGAGTGGTGTGAAGACAAGAAACTCCTGCTCGCTTCATTCTTCTTCGGTCGTTCAGATCCACAACGAGATAATGTCAGGCCCCTTATCGCTACCCTAGCATATGCAATTATCAAGTCTGTTCCAGAATGTCGAACTTTCATCGAACAGGCTGTGGCGTCTGATCCCCACATCTTCTCTCTGTCCCTCAAAGATCAGCTTCGCAGTCTCATACTCGAACCTCTGTCCCAAGTCACTCAAGCTGAAATTCAGTGTCGCCTTCCTCACGTTATCATCATCGATGGACTTGACGAATGTCAGGATGCCGAAGAACAAAAAGGTACTATAAATCTCTTCTCTTCACTTCTTTCCGAGCACCAAAGGTTCGGATTCAAAGTCCTTGTAGCAAGTCGGCCAGAATATGAGATTCGAAACTCGTTTAGTAACCCAGTAACGGTCAAGCTGACGGCTACGCTTGCACTGAGCGACGAGTATAAAGCGGACGATGATATCCGGCGTTACCTTGAAGATAATCTCAATGAGATAAAGCAGAAGAGTCCAAGCAAATCACACTTTCCACCTGATTGGCCATCGACGGAGGACATCGACGAACTCGTTTGGAAATCATCCGGGCAATTCATATATGCGGCGACCGTCATAAAGTACCTGTCATCTGGCAAACGCATCCAACAACGTCTTCGTACAATCCTCGACTCTGTTGGCTCGACATCTACAACTGGCCAAGCTGAACTTCCTTTTGCCCAACTGGATGCTTTATACAGCCATATCCTTACGACTGGAACTGGCAAGCCAGAGGTGGTAACCCGTATATTGGCTGTATGCCTTCTATTTCGTTGTCCAGGTAGCAATGGATTTGGTAACCTGGATCAGTCTCCAATGGAAGTTGTTGCGGATGTTCTTGAACTAGACGGCGAAGATGTCGACTGCATTCTTGAAGAGCTCAGCTCGGTAATCCGTGTGAAGGCAACTTCGGTTGACTTATACCATAGGTCTATGAGTGATTTTCTATTCGACTCCCGGCGATCTGGCAAACTGTGGGTGGATCCTTCATTGGTTTGGAGCAAACTTGCTTGCTTTCAGTTGCGTTACCTGTGCAATCCCTCCAATTTTATCTCATGTGAATGCAACATATACGCCTTAATCCGCGGGTTGGTAGAAACAAAAGTCGCTGACTCGCACCAGATTACTCGATGTCTCAATGCCCTTGATCCCGCCCTTATGTTTGGAAAAGCAACTTCTGAGGAACTGGCATTATTCAACAATCTGCACGTCGCCTGGATCTGTCTTCTCAACTTTTTCCGGGTCAAGGTACGGTTGTGTTGTCTCTCACTTTGTCTCCATCTTACTTAAGGATATAATGAGTAGCACAATTGGCAGGAAGTCTATCATCGACTCATCCCCGCATATGACCACTGGCTTGCTGGTATATTGGGACAATGCCCATATAGGGCTCAAGTTGGCTATGGTTCCATTCGACCTTATCCCAGCGTTGCATGTGTTATACCGTTATCTAAGCCAAACCACGACCCTTGCACTTATCCTAACTCTTTGTTGTCCGATGAGGCTTGGTCTGTCATGATAGAAAAAGGCCAATTGCCGAAAGTTCGGGAATGTCTGTTAGAGGCCAATACGTCAGCGGTTTCACACAGCATCCACTTCTTGGTCGAAAATGCGGTCACCGATCGTCTTGTACATTTCCCCCCGGCTCCTGACAGCAGGAAATGTCAACCATGGCTTTGGCGGAAAAGAAGTCTTGCAAGCAGGATATCACTTCATCAATACCGCCCCAGATCGCGCACGGCACTCTTACCTTTTCGTGCGACTCTTTCCATATATAAATCCCTCTATCCATATTTCCTATCATCGACGAAATTGCGCCCCAAACAAGTCCGTAATTTGGTGGAAAGCGCACTCAAATCGATTCCTCTGCTGTTAAGCCATTCCTTCATATCTTCGCAACTCGTATTCTCGCTCAGACTAGCTTCAACGTTAACACTCCCTCGAGCTCGTACCTCGAGAGACTTCAAAGATCTTTTGCACACGGCGAAGAAAGCCATGAGAAAGTATCTTGTCGACGTGGCTGGTTTGAAACCTAAGAGGGTGGGATTTGTGTTTGCCTCCACCATTTGGCAGCGTCGTGGTAGGAGCCAACTCGTCCCCGATCTGTATGAGCCAAAGAGGGTTCTACGGCGACGTGTTAACCGAAAGGCACCCTCAGGCCTTTTAACAACAATAACAACGGAATCAGGAAGCTTTGGTGCTGACAGTGCCGCGAATATGTCAAGAAGCTCCCAGTTGCACATCGAAAACTGATGCTGTCTTGCAATTAATATTTTGCCCTCTATGGATTTCCAGGCACGCCTGTGATGTTTCTTCATTGAGCCCAAGAATCTCTGAAAATAATTGGAGTTCGATTATGTGGTTTCGTCTGTTGGTCTCAAGTTTTCACCATGATATTTATTTACATTACATTCTGCATTCTATTTAGGTTTCGAGAATAGGTTTGCCTCGGGTAACAGTGATAGTACACGTCAAATGAGAAGTTATGTTTCTTCTGTCGTACAACGACAGGCAAGTTAACTGGCCACTTTAAAGCGGAAATAAGTGCAACTATGTAATGCTTCAATCTGACTTCCCCAACCATCCTCTCCGGCACACCCTTATCAAAAAAACCATAATTCTCATCCATCCCTGGCGTCTCGTCGTCTCCGACCCATACGTCTCTAAAAACACATTCCGAAAAACGTCATCTGGAACATGATCGACCGCAAACTGGTCTTGTTTCCGTCACTTCTAGCTCAGGAGCACCGTCGAGTAACCAGCAGACGTTGCGAGTGACAGCTTCCTGAAGAAAGGGTCCTCGAATGAGTTCCCAAGTGATGGGCTGAGCCTTGTCGACAGGAGGTGGCACCAGAAGTACGAGAGGGATGATGATGAGTTCGCCGAGATCTGGGGTCATCTGCTTCAATCGCCCCTTGGGTACGGAGTTGAGCGATATGATCTCTGGAGGTGGAGAAGAAACCAACAGGAGATGACAGCTTTCTCTGAAGCGTAAAGCGTAGAGAAGCGTTTTCCCCCTGTCGCTCGTCCATATTGTCATCGCAAGACTTCGTTGAGGAAATAATGATGCTATTCATCAATGCGATATAGAACCCCCACGGCGTCGCAACGACTTACAAAAGATATCGTTGATTAGACTTGCGACGTGTGCGCTTGCTGACCGAACCTCAGCTCGGGAAGGACAGGTTGAAAATTAGCAGGGCTGAAAGGAAGCGCTGGAAATGCCACTTCTTGAATCCGACAACCACTATGAGTTGAATAGCAACCGCAAAGTAACGATGGAAACTTTGCAATGCACGGCATCTTTTGACAGGGGAGAGGTTTTGAGGACGTCACATCTGCATATGTTGTCAGGAAGCTACAACGATGCAAAAGGGTCAACTCACAGTTATTTTGCCGAGGTCGACCAAAAAGAAAACTTGGATCGCCACACGAAAATGGACAAACAACGATTCAGATAATCTTGAAGCCTTCCGCATTCCAAACCCTGTCCCATTCATCGGCTATGGTCAGTAAATAATAATAAGCGAGCGGATAAGTTCAGGACATCACGAATTAAAGTGCAACGACACCTAACTGACCGATACCAAAATGCCAATGTCAGTCCTCGAAAATGGGATGGGATTTAAAAGTTCAGGCAGTTCACGTTGGAGATCTTCGGAATTTCAGAAGGATGGCACCCAAGATCGAGAACAGATGCTGGTGTTGTTCGAGATGAAAGGGAGGGCGAGACATTTCTTGACTCAAATGTTAAATTCAGGTGACCAGAATAGCTATAATCGTATACACACCTAGACGTCATGTTTGTCTTGGCCCAACACCCATGAGGTTCGAACAACGTTTTTGGCCCTGCCATGCTGAAATACATCCAAGTCGGCATGATCTTCGCAAGCGAAAAACCCACACTATCCACATTGAAAGGTATTTTTACGTCTGATACGCGAAGACCCGTGTAAGTTACCCCTCTAAATGGACAGCTGAGTTAGCCAAATATCCACAAGAGAATTCTGAATTTGCAGCTAGTTTCGACTAAAGGGGCCTTGATGAACTGACTCGGTGGATCTGCGTCGATTAGAAGAAGATATTCTACCGCCATCAAGGAGGTAATAGTACAAGAAACGGACAGGTGGAACTCCGAGTTACAATTTTTTGGCTCACGTGAGTAAAATTGATGAATCGTTAGTCGATCCGACGATCACTTCTTTGCCATCAGCGTCCCACAACTTCTCTAAGTAAGTAGTCCTGCTTTCCGTGCTTCCGTACCACTGTATATATGGCGGCATGTTATTCGTGTCCGAGTCAACTGGCTAAACCGCCTCCTTCAATTCCAAACCCAATGAACCTGATCTCAGCCACCAATGTCGCGATAGAAGGTGGCGAATTCAAGCAGGTTCAGATCATTGGTGGGGACACTGGTGAGTGAGATCAAAGTTAGTATTTACTCCAATAAATTGAATAATCCTTAGCTTTAGGATTCAAGCTCCTCTACGAGCAAACTGTTTCAACCGCTTTCTTTAATGCTGGACATACATTCGACCTTCCAAAATGTCACCCAGGAACCAGGGTAGCTGTTCTGGAGAGAATCCAGAGTTGGATCCAAGGCGACGTTAACACAGAAACCTCGATAATGTGGCTCCATGGTGCAGCCGGAGCCGGCAAATCGTCCATTGCCAGATCTGTAGCAGAATGGTGTGACGGCAAGAAATTCTTGCTTGCTTCGTTCTTCTTCTATCGTTTAGATCCACGAAGAAGTAATGTCAAACCCCTTATCGCGACACTAGCATATGCAATCACCCAGTCTGTTCCAGAATGTCGAGCTTTCATCGAGCAAGCAGTGGCCTCCGATCCCCACATCTTTGCTCTTCCCCTCAAAGATCAGCTGCACCGTCTCATACTCGAACCACTCTCCCAAGTCACTCAAGCTGAAATTCAACGCCGCCTTCCTTATGTCATCATCATCGATGGACTCGACGAGTGTCAGGATGCCGAAGAACAAAAGGGCACCATTAACCTCTTCTCGTCAATTGTCCCCATATATCAAGGTTTTGGATTTAAATTTCTTGTAACAAGTCGGCCAGACTACGAGATTCGAGACTCGTTCAGTGACACTCGTTCAGTGACACAGTGACGGCCAAGCTAACCACTACGCTGAACCTCAATAACGAGTATGAAGCGTACAGCGATATCAGACGCTACCTCGAAGATAACTTCACTAAAATAAAGGAGAAGAGTCCCAGCAAGTCATACCGCCCACCTGATTGGCCGTCGAAGGAAGACATTAACCAACTAGTTGTGAAATCATCGGGTCAATTTATATACGCAGCGACCGTCATAAAGTATCTCTCACCTGGCAAGAATGTCACGCATCGTCTTCGTACGATCCTCAACTCTGTCGGCTCAACGTCTACAACAGGCAAACCTTTCGCCCAACTTGATGCGTTATACACCCACATTCTTACCTCTGCTGCAGAAGATGGCCAAACGGTGGTAGTAACCCATCTAGTCGCTTTATGCTTTTTCTTTCCCCGTTGTTGCTCCCCTGATGCATGGTTTATGTATGCAACGCGACCCCCGGCGGATATCCTTTCCGAAATTCTTGAACTTGATCGCGAAGCTGTCGACGGCATCCTGGAGGGGCTCAGCTCGGTAATCCATGAGAGCGGATTCGGTTGAGCTTTACCATAGCTCTATGAGCGATTTTCTATTCAACGCCCGTCGATCTGGCTCTCTATGGGTGGATCAGTCATTGGTTTGGGGCAAACTTGCTTCCGCTCATTTGCGGTTCATATCCAACAGCTCTGACTGTAGGTTTGTCGAAGACAATATATATGCCTTGATCAGGGGGTTGAGGGAAGCGAGACCCACAGAACAGCTTACTCAATCTTTCAATGCCCTTGATTCTGCCCTTGTGCTTGCAAGGATACCCACTGAGGAACTGTTCACAAATTTGCACGAAGCTTGGATCTGCCTTCTCAACTTCCTCCGAGTCGAGGTACGGTTGCGTTGTGTCTTCCAGTTGTTTCCATCTCACTCAAGGATGTAATAGAAAAATTGGCAAGAATTCTATCATAGACTAGTCCCCGTATATGATCACTGGCTTGCTGGTCTTTTGGGACACCAATCATACACATATCAGGCTCAAGTTGGCTATAGTTCCATTCAACCTTATCCCAGCATCGCTTGTGTCCTACCGTTATCCAAGGCAGGCCACCACACCTGCACTTATCCTAATGCTCTATTTTCCCATGAGAGCTGGCCTGAAATGCCAGAAAAAGGTCATTTGCCGAAATTTCGGGCATGCATGTTGGAGGCCCAAGCATCAGCGGTTTTGCATGCCATCCTCTTCTTGGTCGAAAATGCGGCCACAGATCGTCATGTACACTTCCCTCTTGCCTCTGACAAAAGGAAATCCCGACCATGGCTTTGGCGGAAAAGAACCTTTGCAGGGAGGATGTCGGTCCACCATCATATACATATACGAGACCACAAGCCTTCACGTTCGGCTGCAGTCTTACCGTTTGGTGCGTCTCTGTCCATGATCTCATAGTTCCATCCAAGTTGCCTATCATCGGCGAAATCGCGACCAAAGAAAGTTTGTTGTTTAGTGGAAAGCGCACTCAAATCGATTCCTCCGTTGTTGAGCCATTCTATCGTGTCTTCGCAACTCGTATTCTCCCTCAGATTAGCGTCAACACTTACTTGTACCTCAAAACAGTTCAAAGATCTTTGGTGCAGCGCGAAGGAAGCAATGACAAGGTATCTTGTCGACGTTGCTGGTTTGAAACCTCAGAGGTTGGGATTTGTGTTCGCCTCTACCACTTGGCGACATCGTGGTAGGAACCAATTGGAACCTGATCGCTATGAACCAAAGAGGGTTCTACGGCGACGTGTTAACCGAAAGCCACCCTCAGGCCCGTCAACAACAGTAGGCCCTCCTGTGCCGTCTTTCGTGAAAGCCAGGAATCTCAGAAAACCATTGCAACACTTTGGATATTTTAAAATTTGATTATGTTGTTTCGTCTGCCAGTTTCAAGTTTGTACTTTCGATTTGTGATATTATATTATGTTCTGGTTCAAATTTGGTTTCGAGAATACGTTGTTCACGATATATAGATAGTGTATTTCAAATAAGAAATAAAGTTTCTTCCGTCTTCCAGCGAAAGGCAAGTTAATTATTAGATTAATTGGCCACTTGGTGGTCATAGTACTTATATTGTGTAATTGATGCTACTTTCGTCAATCTAAAAAATATTCCCAAAGGTCCTCTTCACCTTCCAAAAGCATAAATCTCGGTAATCTCCCAAACCATCTCTTTGGCACACCCTGATCAACAAAACCATAAGTCTCATCCATCTGTGACGGCTCTGACCCATACGTCTCTAAAAACACATTCAGAAACGTGATCTAGGAGTAGGACAGCAGACCTGATCTCGGAGCAGTTGAACGTTGCATTGATACGATAGTTGCACGGTCCTGTTTCCATTATTTCTAGCTCAGGAGTATGATCGAGTATCCAGCGGACGTTGCGAATGACAGCTTCTTGAAGAAATGGTCCTCGAATGAGTTCCTAAGTGATGGGCTGAGCTCTGTCGACACAGGGGGCATCAGAAGTAAGGGTAATAATAAGTTCGAAGTTATCTGCCTTCCAGTCTGGAACTGCCGGAGTATAGCGGTCGCTTTGGATAGGATATCTGGAGGTGAAGAAAGCAATAGGTGATAGCTTTCCCTGGAGCATACAGAAGCGTTTTTGTCCCCTTTTGCTTGTCCACATTGTCATCACAACACTTCGTCGAGGAAACAGCGACGGTATTCTTCATGTGATAGGACCTCGACGGTGTCGTAACGTCTCATAGAAGATACCGGCAATGTACGTCGATTCAACTTGCGATATGTGCGCTGCGCTTTTGAACCGTGGCCTCGGCCTTCCGTATCTCGGGAAAGACGCGTTGAAGATTAGCAGGGCTGAAAGGAAGCGGATGTAAGCTGGAGAATCCCGTTTCTCGATGCTGACCGCCACTATGAGTTGAATAGCAACTGCAAAGCATTGATAGAAACTTTGCGGTGCATGCATCTGTTGACAAGCGAGCCATATAGATTAAGACTCGGTGAAACCCACATCTGCATATGTTGTCAGAAAGCTAAAAACGATACAAAAGGGGTCAACTCACTGCGGTCCTCGAGTATGGAGTATGGGATGGGATTTTAGAGTTCAGGCAGCTCACCCCGTTTGGAAATCTTCGGTCGTAATTTCTGAAAGAGGGCACCCAAGAACGAGAACAGATGCTGGTGTTGATCGGGATAAAAGGGAGGACGGAACATTTCTTGACTCGAATGACCAGAGTAGCAACAATCGCACACACACCTAGACGTCATGTTTGTCTTGGCCCAAAACGCATGAGGACGTTTTTGGCTCTGCCATGCTGAAATACATCCGAGTCGGCGTGATCTTCGCAAGTCTAAATGGACAGCTGAATTAGCCAGAGTATTTTGAATTTGCAGATATCTTACCTAGTTTCAACCGAAAGGGCCTTAATAATCCGACTCGGTGGATCTGCGTTGAGTAGCAGAGAGTCGACGCAGTAGCATGAAGAAGGGACGAGTGAACGATTGACATAGAACAGCTCCGAAGCCCCAACTTGTAATGGATATTCGAGTCAAAAACTAAAGGTAGCTCACGCCATTGAACGTTCAAAGATCTTCTGCCGCCATCCATCATTTACTCAAGGACTCGGTAATCAGGTAATAGTACAAGAAGCAGACACATCATTGGTAGAGAGGAACGGTGCATGGGACCAGGTGATCGATTGTTTGGCTCACGTGAGTAAAATTGATGATCATGGGTCGATCACATCTTTGCCATCAGCGTCCTGCAACTTGTGGTTTAAGTAGTCCTGCTTTCCGTGCTTCCGTATCGCTGTAGATATGGCGGCATGTTATTCGTGTCCGAGTCAACTAGCTAAACCGCCTCCTTCAATTCCAAACCCAATGAACCTGTTCTCAGCCACCAACATCGCGATAGAAGGTGGCGAGTTCAAGCAAATTCAGATCATTGGTGCAGACCCTGGTGAGTGAGATCATTTAGTAATAGTATTGATCGGTCAATCCAATATGCCTTGACTTCAGGATTCAAACTCCTCTGTGGGCAAACTGTTCCGGCTGCTTTCTTTAATGCTGGACACACATTCGACCTTCCAAAATGTCACCCAGGCACAAGAGTAGCTGTTCTGGAGAAAATTCAAAGGTGGATCCAAGGTGACGTTGACCCTGAAACCTCGATGATGTGGCTCTATGGTGCGGCGGGAGCCGGCAAATCATCGATCGCAAGATCTATAGCAGAGTGGTGTGAAGACAATAAACTCCTGCTCGCTTCGTTCTTCTTCTGTCGTTCAGATTCACAAAGAAACAATGTCAAGCCCCTTATCGCGACACTAACATATGCAATCATCAAGTCTGTTCCAGAATGTCGAGCTTTCATTGAGCGGGCGCTAGAATTCGATCCCCTCATCTTCTCTCTTTCACTCAAAGATCAGCTCCACGATCTCATAATGGAACCACTTCCCCAAGTTATTACTCAAGCTGAAATCCGTTGCCGCCTTCCTCACGTTATCATTATCGATGGACTCGACGAGTGTCAAGATGTTGAAGACCAAAAGGGCCTCGTAAAGCTTTTCTCATCAACACTTTGCAAGTATCCAAGCTTCGGATTTAAAGTTCTGGTAGCAAGTAGGCCAGAATACGAGATTCGAAACTCATTCAATGACTCCGCTGTGACGACAAAACTGACCACTGCGCTTGCACTGAGCGACGAGTATAAAGCGGACGTCGATATCAGGCGTTACCTCGAGGATAATTTCGATGAGATAAAACAGAAGAGTCCCAGCAAATCACACTTGCCACCTGATTGGCCATCGACGGAGGACATCAAGGAACTAGTTCGGAAATCATCGGGTCAATTTATATACGCAGCGACCGTCATAAAGTACCTGTCATCCGGCAAGCGCATCAAGTATCGTCTTCGTACAATTCTGGACTCTGTCGGCTCGACATCTACAAACGGCCAAGCTGAACTTCCGTTTGCCCAACTCGATGCTTTATACAGGCACATCCTTACCTCTGCGGGAACTGGTCCACTAGAGGTAGTAACCCAGATAATGGCTTTATGTTTTCTTTTTCCACGCTGTCCATCTCGCGACGATTGGCCTTACACGGACCAATCTCCGGCGCACATCATTGCTGATATGCTTGAGCTGGACAGCGAGGATGTCGACTGCATTCTTGAAGAGCTCAACTCGGTGGTTCGTATTGGGAAGACTTCGGTTGACTTTTATCATAAATCTATGAATGATTTTCTATTCGATTCGCGTCGATCTGGCGACCTATGGGTTGATGAATCTTCGGTTTGGAATAAACTTGTTTGCGCTCATTTGCGGTACATATCCCATACCTCTGATTATTTGCTTACCACAAGCAATGTCATGGCCTTGACCAGAGGGTTGAAACGAGCGAAAGCCACCGAACAGCTTACTCAGCGTCTCAATACCCTTGACTCCGACGTTAACGTTGTGCTTGAAAGAATCTCTTCTGAAGATCTTTTTAAGGACGACCTTCACCTCTCTTGGATCAAACTTCTCAACGTCCTCAAGGTATGAATTGTTTATTTACTCTGTCTCGGTCATACTCAGGAAATTGCTAGGGCAAATGGAAGGAATTTTATCATCCATTTATTCTGTCCTATGACCAGTGGCTTGCTGGTAGATTGAGACGAACATACTTGGCATGGAAAACTCACGTTGGATGTGATCGTATAGGATCTTATCCCAGTTTAACCCCTCTTACTGCGATGCTAGAGAGGGCGGGGCCGAGCTCTTACTTGAAATTCGCACCGAGATTTACCGATCCATCCTGGGAGCTAGTCACAGACACAGTGGAAATAGATGAATTGCTGAAAGTTCGAACATGTGTGTTGGAGGCCCAAATATCAGCGGTCTCTCACTTCATCCACATCTTGGTAGAAAATGCGGTCACAGATCGTCTTGTTCAATTCTCCCCAGCTCCTGACAGTAGGACGTCTCGACCGTGGCTTTGGCGGAAAAGGATCCTTGCGAGTAGGATGTCACTTCACCATATGCGAACCCCAAAAACGAGTGTGGCACTCTTCCCTTTTGGTGCGACTCTTTCCATAGACAAGTCCCTCTGTCCAGATTGCCTATCATCGACGAAATCGCGGCCCAAAAAGGTCCGTTATTTAGTGGAGACTGCGCTCAAATCACTTCCTTCACTATTAAGCAATTTGATGGTGTCTTCGCAACTCGTATTCTCCCTTAGACTGGCGTCAACACTCACATGTAGCTCAAGTCAGTTCAAAGATCTTTGGTGCAAGGCGAAAGAAGCCATGACAAGGTATCTTGTCGACGTTGCGGGTTTGAAGTCCAAGAAGTTGGGTTTTGTGTTTGCCTCCACCGTTTGGCGACATGGTGGCAGGAATCAATTGCGCCCTAGTCGCTATGAACCAAAGAGGGTGCTGCAGCGACGTGTTAACCGAAAGGCACCCTCAGCATTGGAACCAGGAACTTCTGGTACCGATGCCGAACCTCTGACGAACGTGTCAAGTTCCCAAGATTGCTCAGAGCTGCACATCGAAAACCTGAGCCTGTCTTGCAATTAATATTTTTTGCGGCCCTCATAAATCGTTGGATGGTTTTGTAATTTGATTATGTCGTTTCGTCGGTCTCAATTTTTCACTTTTACGGACAGTAATATTTACTAGGTTTTGAGAATACCTCATTCAGGGTGTTTGTAGTAGAGGCTTGTCTCGAGAAACAGTGATGGCGCATTTCAGTTGAGAATCAAGTTTCTTCCATCTTAC
>JAIUJM010000701.1:0-13134 GCA_026262225.1 Inosperma sp. D86 | reverse complement strand
GGTTGATGATGGCCATTGCCAAAGGAGTTGTTCCAAGAAAGTCAAGGAATGCGCGGATTTGTACCAAAAAAATATAATAATTAAACTATAGTAAAGCGCTGGCATACACTTTAATAAAACACAATAATCGGTTCCAAAAATATGAACAATGAAATTCAAAAACACTCAGTGGTAAAGAAACATAAAATAAACGGTATCCAAAAGGTCCCAAAACACGACTGACATCTATGTAGGTAGCCGAGAGGGAGAAAGAAGCCTACGCCGACCGAATGTCGCATCAGATGATCTGTTGCGTCGAATGGGAGACTCGTCGGAGGTAAGAACTCGGGCAAAGGAATATTGAGCGCCAGTACCAATACTGCCTTCATCCAGGGATGCAGAATGAGGCACATGAAATTTGTTGGTGCTTGCTTTACCGCCAGTTCTTGATGGTGTGTGTATTAAAGAATTCGGACGTGGTGGCCATGCGGATGTCTTGGGGGTGGTAAACGCAATAGGGAATGTGATTCCTCGGGAAGGTGTCGAGGTAGGATCAAAAGGAGATTCGTCATAAAAGTTCGAATTTTGAATCTCGAAAGCGCCAGGTGTCTTATATGGACCCAGATGCCGATGTGGCGTCGATGGCATTGGCCGTGAAGGGTCCATCCAGCTCCAAGCTGGACGAGAGAAGTCTAAGGAACTGTGAACACCTCGAGTGGGCGTCTTTGGCATTCGGGGCCAATTTGGGGAGTCTGGTGTGCTGAGATGGAAAAATGTCGCATCTGACGAACGATGACCTCTGGAAAGCGGTTCAGTTGGGACAAACGTCGGTTCGCTAGTTGGTAATTCGTCCACTTCGACTGACGGTGATCGATTTCGGATGTTACATCTCCCACAAAACCATGGGTCTTCTTCTCTTCCTAGTTCTTTGATATTCTTGATGCCGATGCACTGCAAATGATACCAAGTATGGCAAGTATCACATTGAACCAGTTCCCTTCCGTCATCTTTGCCGTGACATATGCAGAGCACTTCCTCGTCGTCCTCGTCGTCCTCTTCTTGTCGACGTCGTTTTTGCTGCCTATAAGACAATGTGCGAACACTCTTTTTTGAGAGAAGAGCTTGACGAGCGTCGGCTGGATCGACAGGAAAAGGTCGTTTAGGTATCAAATTCCAAGGGTCATCAGGAGCAACAGAGAGAGGTATCATCTTCCCTCGACCCATTTTAACCTGATAAGAGGTTTCAGAACTCTTGTCATGAAGGATAGCAGACGTGGTCTGCTCGCTTTTCTGCGCAACTTGTTCGTCGTCATCTTCATCAGAATCGCGATCAAGGTAGCGCTCAATCCATTTTAATCGCTCCTCTCTTTCTACTCTCGCTTCTTCTGTTCGCTCTTCCGTCCGCAATCGCCAGGGAAATTCTGTATCAGGCCAGTTAGGTTTCTCAAGCAGCTCTTCTCGAGATTCTGAAACTTTTGACTTTTTATCAGTTGAACCGTCAGCACCCTTTTTCTTCCGACGACTCGTGGGTTTCCGTTTGGAAGGGCTGGGCTCTGGATTATCTGATGTCGGTGGGTCTCCTGTTTGGATTTCCATGAGCACCCGACCCTTTCCTTCCAATTCAACAGGGCCAATGTTCAAGTTCCCTGGCTGTGGGTCTGATCGAAATGCAGCCAACCGTTTCTGTTTCTTGATATCCTTTTCTGTTGGTGGAGCTTCCTCCGCCTTCTCTAGAAGTGAAACCACAACGGATGAGCCCCCAATATTCGGAGGAATCGATATTGGTTGAGGCTGGCGCACCCAGTCGGCTGTTCGCTGAAATGAATGTGAAAAAGGCCACATAACAGGATGTAATGAGCGTCATACATATCGACCATAACCACCAGCCATCAAGCTCTCCTCGAAACTCTCGTCGGAGGTTTCCTGGAACAACTTTAGCCGCCGCCCCTTTTGAGGGCTATCCATGACACCAATAGAAGGCCAACGTTCATCACTATGATCCTCCCCAAAGTACCCCGGCTCAGCTTCAGCAAATGATCGTTTTGCTCTTTTAAGATAATCAGGCCGCCGAGTCTCTGCTTCTTGAATTCGGTTCAAGGCATCATCTCGCATAGCATTGCGAATTCTTTCCATTTCTCCACCAGGTTGAACTAAGGGTAGCGATGTGTCGCGAGGAGGTGACACGGGAGGTGTGGAAAGAGCGGTAGCTGCTTGATGATCTAACTTCGGTGCCGAAAATACATCTGCAACTTCTATTGGGAGACTTGACCTATTGTTCTTCTCGATAGTTTCGTCGGGTGTCATTCTCCTCATGAATGGAGAAGATACTGCAGACGAATGCAAAGAATGAGCAGTAGTCGGAGAAGAATCCGGTGGTGATTGGGAACCATTTTGGGATGGCTCTATCTGCATGTTGCTATCATAAGTGACTTTCAGATTAGCCCGCAAAACAGAGACATAAGGCCTACGAGGAGGACTGTTTGGGCGTTGAAAATTCCGTTGGAAATAAAAATCTGAAATCCTTAGTCAACAACATGGCAAAGAAAAAGGAAAGGGACAAACGGATAACGAGGTGTCGCTGAATTACTCTCTGGAAGCTCAGAAATGTGTTGAAAAAGCGGGCTGCCATAACAAGCCAATTAGAATGGATACGAGCTGACAGAGGAATGCGTCACCTTGACTCTGGTGTGGCATATTGTTGAATCGTAGATGACAAACGAAGGGACTTATCGTCAGAGCCGCTATGTGCCAAAGGATAATGAATGTTGACCCCAAAATTCTTTGTAGTCAAAAGACCTACAATTTCCAGGAACCATGCCTTTGTTTATCAGAGGGAGTCGAAGGGATCATGGAAGAAAGGCTGCTGTCGCATCAGAAAAAAAGGGTTTTTGCGAAATGATACAAAAATTTGCCTATGTGGAACTGGAGTCTCGGGAGAGGGTTTCTCATCCAGATAGCGACCAAGAGTATTCGGGCTGAAAGGATAGAATAAGCCTCAAGACGCCACCCATCCTGGACGTAATGTACCTCTGGGGTGTCGGTAAGTGCGAATACGCCCTCGTTGCAAAGAGTGGGAGGAGACTTTCAGAACTATGCCGAAATGGTTAATTAATGAGCTTGAACATATGGTGGATAATGGGGCAACTCACAAGTGGGTAGCATTATGCTCAACAACATTAGAGTCAGACATAACAATAGGGACAATAATAACGGTATCACAGCGTAGAAAAAACAAAAGGTAAGGAAATGGTGAAACAGAACGACTGGCGATTAAGGTGACAACTTTGTGTTCTTGGTTGAGATCGTCTTATGTAAGCTGTGCCTAATTAGACCGTGACAGCCATCGTGATTCTTTGACTGGAACCGCCATCATGTCTGAGCGGAAAGGTATATTCAAAGTACCCTGTTTATTTGGTTTTCTAATACGCTACGCTATAGTTTTGAACAAGTACTTTCCTCCGGATTTCGATCCGGACCTCATCTCGAGAAGGAAGGGTCCCAGGAATTCGCAACAAGTGGTGCGTCTTATGGCGCCTTTCTCTATGTATGTGGACCAAAGTATAGTGTTGATCAAACCGACTAATTTATTGTCACTTACAGGCGATGTAATACTTGTGGCGAATACATCTACAAGGGTAAAAAGTTCAACGCCCGAAAGGAAACTGTGGATGGAGAGGATTATTTAGGAATTAAGATCTTCCGGTTTTACATAAAATGGTTAGTAATCGCCTTCAAAGTTTGAAATACTCATCTCTTACAACTAAATCACCTAGTACACTATGCTCAGCTGAGATAACTTTCAAAACAGACCCGAAAAACACGGACTATGAAGCCGAGCATGGTGCTTCACGGAATTTTGAGCCCTGGCGAGACGAAAAGGCGGAAGAGGAGGATAGGCTAGCAAAGCTCGAGGAGGAGGAGAACAACCCTATGAAAGTCCTTGAGAACAAAACAATCGACTCGAAGAGGGAAATGGATATCCTCGATGCGTTGCAGGACATTCGTGCACGAAATGCTCGTAATGAACGTGTTGGCCACTCAGACGATCTTCTGTCCCGCCTGGCATTGCAGGAAGTCGAAACGGAGGAAGATGCGCTCAACAGGCAGTTGGAAGAGGAAGATGAGAAGTTGGTGCAGCAGGTATTTTCGAAGATTCCTGGCTCTGGATCCGAATCTGGATCCGTTATCACCGTTAAACGGAAAGCAGAGGAGAAGGAGCCACCTGCGCATTCGTTATTGTCTAGTTCTGCTCGTGCGTTAATCGCTTCGACAGCTATTGCGCCTGCAGCTAAGAAGCGCAAAACGGAGGCAAAGAACTTATTGGGGATAAAGGTTGTCAAGAAGGGGCAAAAGGCTCTGGTATCCTGACTGGACCCACAGCCGTTTCGTACACCAGATATTGGTCGCAAAGGTGCAGGCTGAGAATCGCATCCAAAATGTTTAGCCTGCTTCCCTTCATTTGGCCAACAGACGAGAAACCGTTGGTATTTCATTAGAAGGCTATTACACATATGCTGATATATAATTACATTTCGAATCTAATAATGTATCGATCACAGTCATTGGTGCGTTTACGAGGTTACCAATAAAGTTAGTCATCTCAAGAGTGACCAAAAACATTACGAAAGCAAAATAAAAAAAGGGTCCGACTCAATCGTCATCTACAATTCTGAGTCAAGGAAACTAGACAAATAAAATCACTTTCGTGACCGGGTGCTACGTGTCGGTTGTCCGTGGACGCTCTCGAAACGTTCCTTAATTTTGGCGTACCCTTGCCGGTCAACTCTATGAAGGTAGTAATAACCACCGCCGTTTCCCCATGATACACTTCCTGGGTGATAAGGCCGTTCCTCTACGTCGAAGATGGCACTGATGTCGTCAACCTGTAACAAGAGGGGATTAGTGTATGAGGCTAGAGAACAATCCAGTACGACATACATTCCGTTTCGTCATGCGAGCGTTAACAGCACTGACGAAGGGTTTCAAAGAGATAACGTAGGCACCCTCTTTGAGATCCAGGAACTTAGGACGCAACGATTCATTTACTAGTAATAAAAATAAGAAAGCTCAATAGTAGTTTGAAGGGGGAAAAAAAGGACTAACAACTCTCTTCAAAAACCTTGTTATCAACCAGTACAACATCCGCTTTCGAGATAAGTTCATCAACACGTCGACTCTCTAACATGTCCCCTTCTTCGAGCTCCATCTCCCCAACCCTAACACCCCACATCCAACACCGTACCTTGATCTGTTCGACCACATCTCTTGCAACCCGCGCAGGATGTGGCATCAGCTCAATCCCGTAACTTTTGCAGCCAGATTGTAAGCTCGCCTGCACAACAACATTTCCGACGCCGCTTCCGAGGTCAAGAAAGAGGCTGTCCTCGTTCATGCCCGTAATTTGGACGATCTCCTGAACGAACGAAGGCATCAATTCCCCGTAGACAGTACTTGAAAAAGCTTCATAACGGCGTAAGCTGCGTATATTTGGCCCAACAGTACGCTGGTAATTCTCTTCCACAATGCGCATGAGTATCTTGTCGGGCAAGGCTTGGCTTGTCCATGATTTGACAGCGTTTAACATCGGACTAGAGGCCGAAGGGGTGGGTAAAAATGGGTCCGGGGGGAGTGCAGGGTATTTGATGGAATGTAGAAGTGAATTGACGCGTTGCATGGCTTTGATGAACAGGGGACCATGTTGAAGATGAATAGCGCGCTGGACAGCACGAAGGACAGGCAAGCGATCAATGAATGACGCGGTCGAGGATAGGGATGAAAGCGACGTCAGTGAAGAATCAGCAGAGGCGGCGGCGGAGCTGAGGCTCGACGTTGAATCGCTACTTGCAATGGAACAAGGAGGAGAGGGCGACGGTGAAGGGGAAGGGGAAGGGGAAGGTGGTGGCGTCACAGTTTCAGATAACGAGGCACTCGGTATTGGTCCAAAGAGCGCTTTCTGTTCCTTTGTTAGATAGCCTAGAAAACAAGGAATATTAGCATGTAGCTATGCAAAAACAAGATGATGTTGACATTCAACTATTGTGAACAGAGTCTTCTCCAAGTCCATAATAGGATTATAGTGGTCTTTGTCTTTTGGCGCTAAAAGAATAAATCTACAGCAGTATTAGATATGATTATAAAGAATAATCTAACTTTTTCACCTCTCTGAAGCACCGTGGTTCGGATACTCGAGCTCAACTACTGGATAGTGTGTTGGATGCGGATCGAATGACGTGTCATGTGGATCGTCAGGATTCATGAAATCTGCGCCACAGTCAATGAAGAGACTGAATATCTATTGTAAAGGTACTCACAAGACTTGTAAGACTTCATAAGGCGTTTTACGACCATTTCCGAGCTGAGATGCTTCTCTCCTGGCATACCCTCCTCATCTGTGAGCCAGCTTCGGTTAAAGGGGACCAAGTCAGCGGAAGGAAAACAAGAAGTAGAACGTGATCGTTCACTCCTGTATATGGGGTCTGGAGAGGAAAGCCGACGGCTGCTAGCACGAGATGAGGTCTTCGAGGAAACCACTTTGCGCTTCTTCGACCTTTCGCTGCGTTCCGAGGGGCAAACCCGTTTAGTGACCCTTGGTAAATCAGATGACGATGCAGACACTAAAGAAGAGTCACTGTGGAGTGATTTACGCTTCCGAGATAGGCCAACTGGAGGCGCATGGATAGATGAGGAAGGCGTCAACGTTGACACGATGTGAGGGGGTAAAGGTCGCCGTGCCAGACGCGTTGTCACCGTGACTGCAGACGTCGATGACGCGCCAGACTTGGCACTCTTAGATGGGGAGAAGAAATCGAGGTCAGAAGACGAACAAGGAGCTGAAGAAAGCATCGCATCGCACAGCGCTTGCTGCTCCTTCCAACAACAAAACTATACGTGTGGCTGTGCAGGCCGTACAGCCGCACGGAATTTTTTTTTTGGCGTAACACGTGGTCGCATGATGCGTTCCAAAAGTAATAAGATAAAGTTTTAGACCAGTGACCGGTCCGTCTATGAAGCACATGACATTTGGATGGTGCTGTCGATAGACAGACCAGTACAGCTGAGTTTGAATTAACGTACCGTTCACTTCGTCCTTGAAAGGTTAAAACCGACCCTGAACAAAATCACGTGCCCCTGCTAAATCGTCGCGCGTCGCGTCGTGAAAAGCGCTAGCGGCTATGTAATCAGCTCAATATCAACGCAACATACTATTGTGGATGCCTCAAATAAGGAAAATAAACATATTGCAATGTAAGAGGGACAAGATGTACTATCAAGAGCCGGCTCATCATCCTCAAACAACCTTTTACTTCCTCTACATGTCATCTCCTTGATTTCGAGGGCGGCTTCAAGAATACGTTGGTGAGGCTCCAGACTGAATAGATTAACTTACTATAGGACTTCCGTCATTTGTATATAAGCTTGGGCCAATAGGCGAGGCTTAAAGCTTTGACAAGATGCGCATCGGCGGCGTCGCACGATAAATTTAGCAGGGGCACGTGAGTTTGTTCAGGGTCGGTCTTAACCTTTCCAGGACGAAGTGAATGGTCTGCTAATTTAAACTCAGATATACCAGCCTGTATAACGACAGACACCCATCCAAACGTCACGTGTCTTCTTATACAGGCTGGTCATGAGCCTAATAAAGTTTATCCTGCTCAATTTACGATCAATTTACAGCGGCCAAACGTGCCGAAGAAATGGCCTCCCGAGCATCAAATTCGTCTGATGCTACTGTCAAGGGGGAACTTCGTGGGAACAGGTGGGAACAGCAGAGGAGAGGTCTAGGTAGATGTAGATAATTTTGTGGTAGCTTTCTGTGTTGAAAAAATGGGGAATTTAGGCACTGAAAACATAGCATCAGGAAAATGGTAAATAGGTAATTGAGAGTAATTAGTAATTTTTTACAAGCCTCCTTGTATATTCTGACCAGTTTTATGTATTCTTACTATTTAGAATACAATTATAAAAATTTACTACAATTTACAAAGAATTTACACAACTTTGAATACTATTTATGCTATAGAAGCAAATAGTTAAAATCTGCTACTATTTTACAGCATTTTACTACTACTGCTTATTTGATTTTTAAAAAACCCAGAAAATCTTATATAAAAAATAATTTTTAGATGTGAATTATGTGATTTACCTACTAAGCTTGAAACAGTTCAAATTTATCTCATATCAAGAACTTAGAAGACTATGATATCACTTAAGCCTCAACTTTACTCTCCTATATAATCAATAATCATCCATGTAAAATCAATTCATTAAAACAGTACAGAAACAAGATAAATAATAAAATGTCCTCACAGTACAAGTACAGACTCTGAAACAAAATGAAAGGTACTACACATAAATAGTACAACATAGAAATAAAATAAAGAAATGTCCACAGAGTTTCAAGTTAGCATAGTAGTTAATATAAAGGGTTAATCAGAGTCTAAGTCATGTTGAGGGGAGTCTGGAGGTGGTGGCCAACTAGTTGCCAAAGATGAAGTGGTTTCCTCAGAGAAGCTCCCTGTACTCAACCCAGAAATACTTTCTAGAGAACTATTGTGACTGTGACTGTATTGTTTGCTAGTGCTACTCGTTGGACCTTCTTGTGGCTTCATCATCATAATAATTTCCTGATATAGAAGGTCAGTGTAGTGGATTACTATCTCCTGAAGTAAATCCAGAGGAAGCCACCTTGGTAATTGCACTGGATAAAGAACAGAATGGCGACCATGAACCACTAGAAACTCTGAATTCTTCCTTGGATAGTGCTCTCTTATGCTCTGTAACAGAGACCAGCACACCAGACAACAAAGTTTGGATACTGAAACTAGAGTAGGATCCAAATCCTGCAGAGTCCATTTAATTGGTAAACTACTAGTAGTTCAAAGTGGAAATGGCATACCTGAACAAGAATTTGTAGTTGTTCAGAGATCTCTGTGTTTGATCCAAGACAAGTAGCAGTGTAAACTGCAAGTAACACCAATAGAATTTCACAGTGCAGAGTTCCAAGAAATTTTTCTGGCTGAAGATTTGGCAATGGATATTTCTTGAAGATTGTGAGAGGCTTTGGGAACCCCAATTGCATTTTAATGTTGTTCTGCAGGACAATCTTGACATTGTTAGGAGAGATATTGTCTGGAAGGCTGAGGTCTTCAAGGAGCTTGTCCAAAGGAATCAAGGTTTGATCATGATCCAAACTTGGGTAATTCACAGTAATAAGATTAATCTCAAGGATTGGGAGAATTCCTAGAGAAAGGATCTTTGGCGATATAAGGATCTCCTGGCCAAGTCTATAGATGACCTGGAGCTGCATCCATCTGGAGTAAGAAACCCTTAGATCCTGCTCCATCATCATGGCCTCAAACTCTGCCTCAAACTCCTGCTCATCTGACTTGGATGTTGTGCCTTTGACCTCTGCCTCAGACTTGGAATTCCCACTGGCACCCACCGCTGAGTTCTTGTATTCAAAATTCCATAGTTTGCCTTCAATCATGGACTGCACAGGCCATTGGAGCTGTCTGAACACCTTGGGTACATCCTGGATGTTGTGTTTCGAAGGTTTTTCAAGCAACCTTATTCTGGACAATTGATTCAAATGACAGTGGAAGGCAAGTGAGGTTGCGATGCGCCAGAGCAGGTAGAGACATCTGTGAAGCTGTTCAGCACAGTCTGGCAGCATCTCACACTCAAGCTTCTCAATGGCTGCCTTCTGCTCGAGGAGATCTCTGGCCACCTTCTGCTTGAGTGTCTCTTTGGCTCTCTTCTGCTCAAGTGTCTTCTTGGCCATGGTCACTGATCTTGCCCTTCAACTTTTCCAGCTGATCCAGAAGTTTGGCAAGAATGCGAAGGGCATTTGCATATGTGATGAGTGAGACGACAAGGAGCTTATGAAAGTCAGTGCAGGTCTCCTTGTTATACTATGCAGTCCCTTCCTCTCACGTCTTTAACGACTTGAAAGTGGCCACAAGGTTGGAAAGGTCTGGATGGGAAGTCGTCTTTGAACAGAGTTTCTGAAAGACCTCTGGAAGTGTTTCTGACTTGTTCTGGCTATCCAACAAGTGAGCCAAACTAGTGTCATGCCACCTGGAGGGTGGTGATAATGACAGAGGTATGAAAGCTGCCATAATGGAATCTGGGGTTACCATAGAGAGAAGTTGAAGGAAGCATCGTGAGGACCAATGAGTCATCCGCCAAAGCATCTTTGGCCAGCTACTTGCAATAAGATATCTGGTGAAATTTGCAGACAGAGCCTCAGTCGGGACCTGGTTGAAGCGATGGAAAAAGTATTCCAATGTAGCAATATGGTTTTCAAGTGGATCAGTTTCCCTGCATTGTTGAAAGTGAGTAGGGCCCATTGAAACATGATACAGAGACCTTATGGTATGTTGAGGAGTTGAACCCAATAAATCTTTTCGTCTGCTGTGATATGAGAAGTGCCTTTCTTCACAAGCATGTAGTTGTCAACACAAGAGTCCAAGTTGTCGCCTTCACGTGGGTTTGTCACAGTGATAATGACCAGTCTGCTGTTGGAAGTCGAATCATCTTGACTGCCTTGAAGGGGTTCCAATGCAGGGGTTTCAGATCCATCGTTCGTGTCCTCTTCTGTGGTCTCTGATAACAGAAGTGCAACAATACAGTTGTATGTCTTAATGACTACCATTGTGATGATCTCATGGTTTCATACAAGAAGCATTGTTAGGGCATTCAGTACTTGATTGTGGAATGGCTGGCCCTCTTCTAGGGGGCCCTCAATGGGTTGCTGCTGGACAGACTGCTGCTAGACGGACTGCTGCTTGACGGAATACTTTGGGTAACCATCATGAGTGATTGCAGAGACCAGAGGAAGGTACATTATAATGGTCCTAAATTGCTTGTGGAGTTTTTCAAGGGCTGCATGACTTTCTGCAGGTCGACATTTACAACAGTCAGATAAAACAAGGTTTAAATAATCTGGGTGGTGACCTTTATTTGAATCACTCATGACCTACTTGTCCTCTCAGCACATGAAGAATTAGTAGGAACTTCATATCTGGCTAGGGATCCAAGGATGGGATGACTTGGAAATAAAAGGGCGACGTTCTGCCGCTTGGACCTACTGAGTTTCCGGACCTTCAATGTTATGTAAGCGGTTGGCAAACTGGGGCTTGTCCTGTTTTGACCCATTCTCAAACCAACACGACTTCGAGGTCTCATTTCATGGCGTACCAAATCTCAAAATATAGTATATTTTGAATTCCGACAAAATCATATTAGATATGAAAAGATATAATATATAAATGTGTCGATTGAAAAGTAAAAAAAGTGGTGCTGCTGCGATAGAAACAATGAGTAGACACTCCAAACAACAATCAATTTTTCTACACACCTAATAATATGAATCTCTGATCTATTTGTAGTCTACTTCATCTTCCTCTGTAGTGTTTGAATCTTCAAACAGGTCATCATTGCTGAGGTCAGCTAGTGTGGAATCCGAGTCGCTATCAAATTGACGGCGCAGTTGTTCTTAGTGATTTGCTAGATAACACTTGATTAGCTCTTTGATAGGCCAGCTACATGCAAACCGAGCAAGGTAGGGATGATGATCATGAGCCTGTCAACAAATTTGAGAAAGGAGCAAATGTATCAAATGAAAAAGACTTACAATCCAGATAACTCTGGAAATCTTTTCCTTTGGCTGACGATGCCAAGGGAGGTATGGATCCATGCTGACACGACGTAAGGTATCATGAATGGTAGCCTAGAGGTGTAAGATTATGAGGTAAGTACATAAATTGACATGACTTACACAAATAGCATTGAACTTGATACGATCCTTGGTCAGCTGCATAGCTTCAACAAGGTTGACATTTCAAGACCTTGAAATCAAGCTCTTGTCCATATCATCGTGATTTGCGAATTGCTGCATTACATCAAGCTGAACCTGATCAGCTGAAATTATAATGCATTATTCAAATCAATTGAGCAGCCAGGAACAGGTGTAGGAAATGGACTTACCAGCTTGACCTAGAGATTTATCTAAAACAGAGATGAGTGATAAGTACATGAAAAGAAGATTCAAACAAATATACGCATTTTGACTGGTAGCCTGCATATCTTCATATGGAAACCAGGAGGAGATGGTGCAATCAACACAATTGGAGCATTTTCTTTATTTGAGAAGTTAACAGCCTGAGGACACTTCAACGCGGGCATAGTATCAGGGAGCAGAATGAAAAAACACCAGACATTGGGACCTCTAATTATAAACCAAAAAAGTATGACTCAGATAATGTGACAGAATTTCTGAGTTGTTAGGTACTGAACAGGTATTTACCAGTTTCAAGTTGACTCTTTGTGCTTCAAGAATGCGACTGCTGGAGTGCCAGTCAGTCCTCTGACCATCAGACTTGGAGAATCCAGGGCTACTCGGACAAGCGCAATAGCAGTCAAGTCAAGTCAAGTCAACAGAGTGGTTGTCACTGGCATGGTGTTAGTAGTGAAGTCACATGAATTATTAGATTGCAGTAATATACTTCCCTCAAACGAAACCCCTCAAGGTCCCTTACTTAATAAATCTAAGAGTTTGCTAATCTGGCCTTAACCAGCAAGTTGCAGACATCATCTGTTGATGTTGAAGGTGTTTGCACATCCAATAAATCTTGATTCTCTTCCATCAGATCAGGCGGTCCTGCCAATATGCATACTTGAGGAATTGAAGGACCTGCAAGTTCAACAGATAGACAATTGCGATGCATAGCAATAGTCTCTTTGCTAGAAAGTACTCAATGGCTTGAAATAATAGATAATTTAACCTTCACTTACTTGCCAATACGGTGTAAGGCTGAAGTCTTTGTACTCTTCCCCATCAAGAACCCCTTCCTCAAGGTAATGTTGCAGTTCATCAGCTGCAACGATCTCATCTTTCTCATCAGCCATAGCTGTTTCAGCTTGGCATTCAGCTTCAGTCTGAGGTCATGGACTTTCATTCAATGGCTTTGGGAGAGGGTGCAGAAGAGCTTGCATCAGGAAAAACCCCCATGTCTTTGAAGTATACCAAAGACACCAAAAGACACTCAGAGCTGTGAAAGACTGAAAGTATGAAAGTGTACTAAAGATCTCTCAAAGTTTTGGTTCCGATCGGCCAAATCTTTGTGTGTCTTTGAAAGGTCTTTGACCATCTTT
>JAIUJM010000700.1:0-13159 GCA_026262225.1 Inosperma sp. D86 | reverse complement strand
GCAAGATGGGAGGGGTTTTCATTATTTATTCATGTAGATACCACCCCTTCCCTTGCTCAAAACAAGGGGAGGAATTATTTTATTAATTTAAATATGAAATTAAATATATTTATAGTAAAAAACCAGTTGCAACCGGTTTTTTGAGCACAACCGAACCAGACGGAACTGGTTACTACCAGTTCAGTCAGGTTTTGTGAGTTTTCGTAGGTGCTAGTGACCAGTCATGGTCTTGGTTACACTGAAAAGGTGAAAAAAACTGGACCAGACCGGACCTTCAAGCACTAGTCCCAATTCAATAACATATTGAATCTGGTATAAAGGTTCTGTTTCATATAAAAAGATTTTCTTTCTGTAATCTGGGAGTTTGTATTTCTGGTATTTATGATTCTTGAGATGGAATTGTATTAGTTCTGCAAATTCAGATTTGATAAGCAGAATGATATTGCCTTTGTCAGTAGTGTCTGTTTGGGGATAAGTGTCAGCATTGCATAATGATTTCCTTTTTCATGCAAGTTTCTGTTTCTGGAGTTGTTTATACTCCTCAAGAGTTTCTTGAGTGTTTTCAAGGTTTTCTGGGGTTTTCCAAGTAGCTTTGTATAAAGGGTATTCTTTCCACAATATAAGGTACTCAGTAATTTCTTGTCTTGTTTGATGTTTGAGAACATGTTCAACTTCATATTCATCATGATCCATGACTTGTTCTGGTGGTGGTTCAGAATAGTTTGGTCCATAAGCCATTATTTCCTTATAGAAAGTAAGAAAACAACTGTGAAAGACATTGTGTATCTTCCAATTGTCAGGTAATTTGAGTAAATAGTTGACATGTCCTAAAACTTCGGTAATCGTGAAGGGTCCTTGTCAGTTTGTTGAAATTTTCTTGTTTTGTCCAAGTTGTAGATTAGTGGCTTCCAACCATACTTTGTCATTTATCTTGAATGTGTCCCAGTTTTTCTTGATATTGTGGGTCATTTATCGCATCGATTCTTGATGTGCATTGAGGGTGCTTTTCCTATATTGATTGAGAAGTTTAAATTTCTCTTCAATATCAGGAAAGACTGATTGTTTGTGTGCTTAAACCATAAATGGAGGTTGGTATCTATATAAAAGTTCAAATGGTGATTGTTGTCATTCTGTGTGTGTCTTTGAATTGTGAACAATTTTAAGGAAAATGAGGAAATCTTCCCATTCCATCAGGTTGTTTATGCAATAAATGGAGAGATAAGTCTGGATTTCCTGTATGTATCATTCTGTTGTTCCATCGGTTTGTGGATGATATGCAGTAGACATAGCATGTTTAATGCCAAGTTTCTTGCATAGATCTTGAAACACTGCTGATTCAAATTGTGGGCCTCAATCTGAGATCATTTTATCAGGAATTCTGAAATTTCAGACGATTTCTAACAAAATTAAATCCACAGTTTGGCTTGCATTGATTGATTTCTTGCAAGGCAAGAGTTTCAGTCCCTTCATAAGTCTGTGGTCTACCATGACCATGATACAGTCATTGCCAGTTTTGGATTTGGGTAGGTTAATAAGGAAGTCCATCGATATTTGGGAAAACAGTCGTAGTGTATCGCTTGTGATAGACACTAAGGAAGGTTTGTTTCACTTGTGAATATACTTGAATTGTTGACAGATTCCACATCCAGTAATGTAGTTTCTGATAAACATTTGCATTCCTGGCCAATAGTAGTGTTGTTTTACTTGATGAATTGTTTGGTTAATTCCAGAATGTCCTGATAAAGATTCATCATGAAATTGCAATACAATTTGTCATTTGAGATCTTCAGTATCAGAGATATACATTGCATTCTTGTAAAACAATGTATGTTTTCCATTTAAGATAGCAGATGTCCATTTCGAGTCAGTTTCTTGATTAAGGGTGTCAATAACTGATTTGGCATATTTGTCATTTTCAGTTAAATCAATGATTAACTTTTGGAGTTGATCATTAATTAAGTTGACAAATAGCTTATCTGGTAGCATCATCATAATCATTTTTGGTTTGGAAGACGAACCATAGTTAGGTCATCACGAAAGCAAGTCAGCAATTACCATTCAATTTGATCCTGGTAAATGTTTAAGGATGATGTCATATTTTGTGAGTTGCAGTTGCCATTGGGCTTGTCATCCAGATAACTTTTGAGGTTTACAATAATATGTCAGATTGAGGTGATCTGAAAATATTGTAGTCAGGGTATTGTTTCCTTGGATGTAGTGTCTCCATGCATATAATGCACATAAAACACTTAGGAATTCACAGTCGTAAATTTGATAGTTTTGCTCTATTGGGGATAATACTTGTGATAGAAATGCACAAGGGTGTTGATGTTCATTTGTGTCTTCTTGTTCCAATACTGTGCTGGTTGCATATTTTGAAGCATCAGCTGTAATATAGAACAGTTTGTTCTAGTTCAGTATTTAAAGTACTGGTTGTTCTGAGAATTTCTTTTTCAGAAGATCCAATGCTTTTTTATGTTTGGTCATCCAATTCCATGATTTGTTTTTCTTCGTAAGTAAATAAAGGATTTTAAACACTTTAGTGAAATTGTGGATAAATCAGTGGTAGTAGTTGGCGATTCCTGCGATTTGTTGTACTTCTTTGGGTTTCATAGGAGTAGGCCATTCTTGAATTCCTTTGAGTTTGGTTTCATCCATTTTGATTCGTCCATTTCCAATATAAAAACCTAGATATTGAATTCTAGTCTTGAAGAATTCACATTTCTTGGGTTTAATATAGAGGTCATGTTCTTGAAGTATCTTGAGACATTCAATAATTCAGGAATAATATTGGTTCTTGTCTGGTCTAGTTGTGATAAGAATGTTGTCCATGTAAATAATGAGCCATTCTTTGCATAATTGTTTTGCAAAGATTTGGTCTATCATTTGTTGAAAAGTAGCAGGGGAATTTGTCAAACCAAAAAACATTACCAATAGTTCAAATAAACCAAATTTAGTAATGAATACAGCTTTCTATTCATCACCTGGAGATATCTGAATGTTGTTATAGCCCCATCGTATATCCATTTTCATGAAGTAGGTCTTGTTTCATAATTTGTCAATAAGGGAGTTGATTTGGGAGAGGAGATATGCATCTTTTATAGTCCCTTCATTAAGGTTTTGATAATGACATGGTCTTTTCTTGTTTGTATTTTTCTTTGAAACAAAGAAAAGTGAAAAGGCTATTGGCGATTTGGAGGGTCGAATATAGCCTTTCTTCTGGTTTTTGTCAATAAATGTTCAAAGTTTGGTTTCTTCTTCTGGCATTAGGTTGTAGACTTTTTCTATTTGTGGTTTGAAGTTTGTCTTGAGCTGAATCTTGTGGTTCTATGAGTGATTTTTCAGTAATCATGTTGATTCATCTTCAGAGAATACTCATAGATACTGGTGCAGTTCCTTGGATATGAGTTCTTTGAGCATGAAATCACTCTCTTTGTGTTTTGTTTTAAATTTTGCCATGAATTGTTGGGAGTGTGAGGTCTTCACATTAATATGGATCATATCATATTTATTCTCTTCTTCAGCTTTGTGAGGGTCTAGAATCTCAAGAGGCGTTATCCATGGTAGTTGCATGTTCATCTTGTGTATCTCCATCATTTCTTTATGATGGGTCGCTCTGAGCTTGGAAGTAACATCAAAAGAGCCTTCTCCAGTCGAGAAATTCTGTGTTTCTTTGTTAGAGGCATCCAGACATCGGACATCTTCTATCTCTGAGAAGGTATTCTCTTCTTCTGAATGGAAGGCATCTGAGTTCCTTTTATTCTGGGGTCTGTCCCAGTAGTACTTGTTAGGTTTTTGTTTTCTTACACCATTTTCTTATGGATGTTTACCTATGATTTCTTTCTTTGAACTGTTGTATGGACCTATTACTAGTTATCTAGAACTTCCTTGAGGTGGAGACTTTGACAATGGTATGACTCCGGAAGTACCTTGGACCAAAGTAACTACACCCGCAGTTTCTTTATGTTTCATGTTGTGTTTTATGTTTGATATGTAGTGCGGATCCTTATGCAGTTCTGCAGGACTCTGATACAAGTTTTACTTGTATCTTTTGTTTTATGTTTACTGTATTATAGCTGTTATGTTTTGAACTATAAGTTTGGTTGTGTATTACAATATAGTGGTTCGTTAGTTAATTATTACTTAGTGTTTATTCCACTGTCTAAATGTGAAAGTTACTCTAAACCTACTTTTGCCTTGTGCAATTGCGAACTTATTCAAGGAGCCGTTGCCTCCTACACTTGACGTTACTTACACATGAAGATTGTAAGCAAGTGCTCAAGACTTGTAAAACTAGTTCGTAACGCAAAGATAACATTGGTTTGTAACAAAATAATTAACTTCTACTTTCTGCGACTATTATCACATACGTCGCACCCCACATCGTGGAGTGAGAGTGTCATAGTCATAAATGACGGCTCCATCATTCCGAGAAATCCTTTCACCCTCTCCGAGACAAACCATTGAGACATTACCAAGTGCACCGCCAAAGAAGAAGCGACCTAGGCAAGAAGGCTCTGCCGGTCCTTCACAAGACCCAGAAACCAGTACTCTAGCCAGTACATACAGCAGTAACCCATCAACTATTCCAGAGGGAGAGAGTAGTAGCAGTAATCCACATGCACCACCAATTGAACGCACACTATCGTCATACACCCCAGCCTTATCCAACTATTTCCCAACTGAACCGATGGCTACCAGACAGGAAATGATCGAGTTACTCAAACATTTGTTAGATCGAGTACTCTGCCATCACAAAGAAACAGGAGGTTCTGCTCCGAAGTTGACAGACCAGTCATACTTCGATGGAAAGGCAACCCAGATAGAACCGTTCTTGGAAGAGTGCAAAGCAAGATTTGCAGTGTTACTGGAGTCGTTTAACTCTGAAGAAAGAAAAGCATATTATGCTTTATCTTTAATGAAAACCAGATCAGCCAAGATATGGAAAGATCAATACCTACGTGACAGGAAAGCACAGAATAAAACCTTATGCACCAACTGGGACAAATTTCGCAAGAAACTTAAAGATGATTTTTCAGACCCAGATTCGGCCTAAAAGGCGATGGCTCAACTCGGACAAATGCAACAAGGAAAACAGCCCATCGACGAATTTAATAATCGATTCCGACTTCTCATCGCAATAGCAGGCCTCAATATCACTCATAATAATGCCATGCTTATTGCCATATATGAAAAAGGGATTCGTCAGGACATTGCCCACCAATGTATAGTCAGTGGGGCTCCAAAAACCCTTGCCGAGTATTTTACCAAAGCCGCTGAAGTCGACCGCACTCTATCTCATGTTCACGACATAGGAAGACGAATTGTAGCAACCAGCTTTAAGAAAGAGGGAGGACATTATGGAAAAGGAATGTATTCTCATCGTGGAGAATATATGGGAGAACCTATGGACATCGATACTATGACCATCTGCATGATGGACAAGAAAAAGACGCTGTTTAATTGTTTTAACTGTGGAAAGCCAGGACATTATGCCAAAGACTGCAGATCTCCACCAAGAATCCCACCAGTTACCACAGGATTGTCTAAACCATTTGGTTTGTCCCAAAATAATAGGTGTCCAACCCAGAAACCCTCTTCCAGCAAGCGACCTCACCCCAAGAAAAAGATGAATGGTCGCGATTTCCGCCAGTTCATATGCACTAGTGTTATCGAGAACTTTGGCGATGACACTGAATCACCCAAATTCAAGGAGCTCTTAACTGAGCTAAACCAACAGGATTTTTAATCGAGGGCGATGATGGCTCAATGGTCATCGCCTTTGTAACTACCAGACACTCTGATGTATTTAAAAGGACCTTAGTAATCGAAAGAACTTTATTTATACATCAGAGTGGTTTGGAAATTGAGACCCTGGCTTTGATAGATTCAGGAGCGACAGGATCATTCATCAACCAACAATTTGTAAAAGACTGTAAACTTTCCACTCAGATTCTACCAACACCCATCCGAGTTTTCAATGTAGATGGAACACCAAATCATGCAGGAAGAATCACCAAGAAGGTGGTTATAGAATACATGCTTGAAGGAAAGAGCGATGTGATAGATCTCTTGGTATCTGACTTGGGAAATCAGCGGATAATTTTGGGCTGTCCGTGGCTTGTTAAAGCCAATCCAGAGATAGATTGGAGAACCAACACGATTACATGGAGAGAAGAAGACTTCTACGAAGAAGCAGAAGAACATAACAAAGAACTTGTTATATCTTTCATTCAGAAAGAACTTATCCCACAAGCAAATGATGATTGGATCAAGTCCAAGATGTCTGCTTCACAATTGTTTGCCCAGACAGATGAGCTCAAAGAAAAGCAAGCCAAACCCCTTATAGAACTCATACCCAAAGAATATCACCAATTCCTAGACAATGTTTTTGCAAACCGACCATTAGGACAACTATCACCTCAAACCAAATGGGATCATGCGATAGATCTCAAACCCGACTTCAAACCTTTGCGATCGAAACCATACCCATTACACCCAAACCAATTGGCATCTGTCAACGAATTTATAGATGAAAGTCTCAAAAAAGGATATATCAAACCCTCGCAATCTGAACAAGCCTCGCTTTTCTTTGTCGCTAAATCTGATGGAAGTTATCACCCAGTCCAAGACTATTGTTATCTTAATTCTTTTACTGTTCGAAACACATATCCTCTGCCTAGAGTTGATACACTTCTTGAACGATTAAAAGACTATGATTGTTTTATTAAAATGGACATACAATAGGGATACAACAACATCAGAATCAAAGAAGGACACAAGTGGAAGGCAGCCTTCATTTGTTCGAGAGGACTTTTCGAGCCTCAATCATGTACTTCAGATTGACCAACTCGCCTGCAACTTTTCAGGCAATGATGGACTCAATTTTTGAAGAAGAACTTCGAGAAGGCTGGTTGCACATTTACATGGATGATATTCTCATAGGAGGAACACAGGCAAACTGCAAACAATTGACAGAACGAGGACTACGTGTCCTGAACAAGTTACAGCAGAACGATTTATATATCAAAGCCAACAAATCTGATTTCTTCGTCTCCATAGTGAAGTTTTTAGGCTTCATCGTTGGAAAAGGGCAACTCAGAATGGACCCAGATAAGGTCAAAGGAGTTATAGATTGGCCCGCTCCAGAAACAGTAAAGCAAGTACGATCACTTTTGAGATTCCTCAATTACTATCAATGCTTCATATGGCACTTCGCTGAAATGGTTGCTCCCCTCATCAAACTTACATGAAAAGACACCCCATGGCAATGGGGTAAGGAGCAACAGAAAGCCTTTGAAGATGCAAAAGCAGCATTCGCATCCGAACCAGTACTCAAAATGCCCGACTTCACTCAACCTTTTCTCATTGAAGTTGACGCTTCTCTCTACACCACAGGTGGACTCCTACTCCAAGACGATTCGAACAGAGATCTCCACCCAGTTGCATATGCATCAAAATCTCTCTCTCCCACCAAACGCAACTACATGACATATGATCGAGAATTTTTGGCAATTCTACGAGGACTACGTGAATGGCGTCACTATATTCAGGGATCTGCTCATCAAACTATCGTCTATACAGATCATCAAAACCTGATATATTTTCAGCAGCCACAGAAGTTAAGCCGCAGACAAGTGCGCTGGGTCATAGAATTTATGGATTATGATGTAAAGCTTAAACACAAGGAAGGAAGATTGATGGTAGCAGCCGATGCCCTAAGTCAGTGTGCTGATTGGTTGAAAGGTATTGAAAATGACAATGAAGAGGTCACGGCCCTCCTCGGACAAGTTTGGGTCAATTTGATTGATATCGAATTACAGGACGCTGTAAAGGAGGCCTTGAAGGGCGATGCAGTTGTCAAGAGGGTAATGCAAAACCTGAATGGGTCATCCGCTTCAGAATCACCTTGGTCACTTGTAAAGGGTATGGACAACACCCAGAGTCTTTTCTATAATGATCGCCTATATATTGCTGACGATATTGACTTACAGCATCATATTGTTCAGAGCCATCACGATACTCCCGTTGGAGGCCATATGGGGGCGCTCACAACGTTGCAGAGTCTACAATCTTCCTATTGGTGGCCTTGAATAGCTGAATTCGTACAGAAATATGTAGCAGGATGTGCTGTTTGCCAGCAATTTAAGGTAAATATAAGGCCTACTAAACCTTCTTTAGTGCTGATTCCACCAAGTTCAAACTGAGTTTTTGGACAAGTTGGCCTTGATTTTATGACGGATTTACCAGAATCTGAAGGTTTCAATTCAATAATGGCCACGGTCGACCATGGTCTTACAAAGGGGATAGTCCTTATCCCTTGCACCAAAACCAGCTTAACGGCAGAAACCACTGCCTGACTTTACATTGATAATGTTTTCTTCCGATTTGGAATCCCCAACAAACTTATCACCAATCATGGACCACAGTTTGACTCAAAGTTCTGGAAGGAACTTTGTACTGCCTTAGGAATCATGCACTCGATGACTACAGCCTACCATCCGCAGGCTAACGGAGGAACAGAACGAGTCAACTGCGAAGTTCAAATCTATCTATCAATGTTTCGTATCAATCACCCGTCAGACTGGGTATCAGCCCTAAAACTCATCAAATTTGTATACAACAATCGACCACACACTGAACGCCAACAAACCTCCTTCGAACTCATGTATGGACAAGCTCCGACCACAATACCATCAGCCTTCGAATATATCAAACACCCTGTCACGCAGTTAAGGTTGGAACAACTGCGATCATGGAGAAATGATGCCATCCTTGCACATGAATATGCAGCTCAGAAAATGAAGAGCCTAATCAAGACGAATTACACTCCCTAGGACAAAAGGTGTGGCTAGACAGAAAGAACCTTAGGACAAGATATAACAAGAAGATTAAACCAAGACGTGAAGGACCATTTAGAATCATGAAGATCATTGGTCCCGTTAATTACCAATTGAAGACACCTTGGAAGAACACTTATAACATGTATCACACGTCATTACTCACTCCATACGAACAGAATGAAGTCCATGGGCCAAGTGAAACAAGACCACCGCCCATCATAAATGACGAAGAAGAATACGAAATGGACTATATCATCAGCCACAGAGGAACATCACCACATTTTGCAGCCAGTGCAGCTGTATTTTTATATCAGGTGATGGAAATATCCTAACTATCCTGATAAATAATCAGCCCTTATTTCCCTCTGGAAATTTCCATAAGAAAAAGGGGTGATCAACATATTACGTAAGAGATACCATCAGATAGCCATTGTTGTCGTGATTCTAAATATAATATTTGTATCATGTGATTGTTTATATATCACAAGATAAATGCTAAATATAGAAGTGAGGGGGATAGATTACTTTGGGAGATAATCAAAGTTCCTAAAAATAGACGTAAGCTATACCGTTAGATAGCCCTTGATGAGGAGATTCCAAATATAGTATTTCCATACTCTAATCCTAAATATAGCTTGAGAAATTAAATAAATACTCAAAGATGATTTTGAACTTAGTAAATTTTAGATTTAGCTAAATATAGTATAACTTGTTATCTACTTTAACAATTAAGCAAAGAAGCTATTATTGGCATTAAATCTATATTTAGTATTTGTTTTGATTTGAGGCCAGAAAATCAAAGTATTGAGAGCTCAACATGACAAAAAAGGCAAATAAAAAGTCACATGATCAAAGAATTTATTTTTAGTCTATATAAGTATTTAGCTAATTTCTCAAGCTATATTTAGAATCAGGGCATGGGAATACTATATTTGGAATCTCCTCATCAAGAGCTATCTAATGGTATAGCTTATGTCTATTTTTAGAAACTTTGATTATCTCCCGAAGTAATCTATCCCCCTCACTTCTATATTTAGCATTTATCTTGTGATATATAAACAATCACATGACACAAATATTATATTTAGAATCATGACAACAATGGCTATCTGATGGTATTCCTTACACAATACTTTGATCACCTCTTTCTCTTATGGAAATTTTCCTAGGAAATTTCCAGAGGGAAATAAGGGCTGATTATTTATCAGGATAGTTAGGATATTTCCAGAAAATAATATATTTTACTGGCTATAGCTAGTGGAAACTCCCCCTTACAGTTCAAGAACCCTTGGTAAGGCTGGACACTCCTCCTCTATGTCCTAAGGAATTGCTCTCTTGCATCTGTATCGCCCATAGTGAGGAACTATGGAGAAGAGAACATTGTCTTCGCAAGCAACACCCTGCCATTAGCACCCCTAAGCCAACCCGACCTCTCCTCCAAATCGAAGACGAACCACTCACCAAATTGGGACGACACCTCGCCATCAGATTCTCTGAAACCACTCTCACCCTTCTTCGAAATCGTGACAAAGAAATTGACCCCATGGAACCAGACTTCGATGTTCTCGAGTCAGCCAAAGAATGGTACCAAGTGCAACTCAAATGGGAAAACGACATCGAAGACTACCGGAACATGGTAAAAGGAAATTACCTCCTATATGAACAACTCAACTACCATCATTCGGAAGAAGAATTAAATTGGGAAGCCATCAAACCCGTACAAACAATCAACCTCACCGACGACAACTTCCCTGTCAACTTCTACGAAGAAGAACAATCCCCGCGAATCGACACACTGCCGCCTCATGCCTTCATTGAAGAGGTCCAAGAATGGGAATTCCAAAGGTATGGTTGACAGAGGTACGAGATTTGCACCAAGTGCAAATACCCCCTCGAATATGACCAAACCCTTTGGGCCATAGCCAGTGGAGGAATCAATCAGTTCAGTATCACCTGTAAATGCAAGAACAAGGGCAAAGTACCAACCACATCTCCTCCAAGCATGCCACCACCCAAATGTCAAGATACACCACCTCCACTCATGATTTCCCCTTGCATCTCGCCCTCACAAGAAGTAACACCGATGGCACCACCAATCAATCCCTTTGTTGCAATGAATGTCGATGATGTCGAATTCATTGCCCAGTACGTGATCTTTCATTCACAACTTGACAACAAAGATCTGCGAAACTGGATCGCAAACAATGACAAGAAACAAGCTTTTGATGCCTTCCTTGCCGAAATCGACAAGGAAGAAAACTATCATAAACTAGCCAACATGGCCCAGAGTGCCATTCAGGAAACCCAAGCCCTCATTAATTCAGCAAATAACATTATCCAAGGAACCCAGAAGTCTCACACCTACAAACTCCAATGCATCAAAGGATCAATCCGCGAATCCAAGGAAATGTTCTGAGCAATCGCCCCTCTTCCTAAGGGACTTATGCAGTCCTTTCCCAAGAAATCAACCATCAAGATGTGAAAAGTCTTCCCCAATGACATCCTTGCCAAACAGACGCTACAGGAAAGTAAATGACAAACCTGAAAGCGACAATCTTACTCATACAATGCTACCAAAGGACTCTATGTGTCCTATTACGTCCCCAATCTGCAATACACCAATCATATGTGTACATTCTACACCCTTGTTGGTCACACCGCCAAAGTTTGCCCTGACCAACAGTATTTGCAATGTATGGAGTATGGACATCCCTGCACTTTATGCTCCATATGGGAAAAGCAAAACCACAACAAGACTATTTTTATGGTTCTCATTGACGAACGAACTCCCACTGATGAAAAACCCTCCGAATATCAGTCCAAAGTTGGACATGACCAACCATCCCCAACTTACACGGCAACCGATCTCCTATCTCAATCACAAACACCAACACCTGACTTTGGAAGTAATGCGCAATGCGCACCTTCCCCACTTACCATCTCCGAATTGGAAGAAATGTGACTCCACCTACAAGGACCCTCTAATCCCGAATTCGATAAGCGACTCGATGAACTCACCAACAATTCCCATGAGTGACTCATAGCACTTCATAATGGAATTTGCTATAGGTGTGATTCCATTGAAACTGAACACACACCTGATTGTCCCTCTCAACAACGCCCTCGCATCAGATCAACCCAAGGAGTCCCTCCCAATATCGCTCAAGAACAGAAAGCCCGACAACTCAAATATCGACAGGAACAAGAGCTCGCCTTACGATCCTGCCAGCGCAAGTATATTCACAAAGGATATGAACTACTCATGTCTATCCTTCACAAGAACAACACCGCGTCTCTTACCAGGATCGCCAACCGAGAAAAATTTCAAGAAATGGTTATGGCAGCAAACCCATTCCCCCAAAGCAACTCCAAAATTGATCAAGCCGCTCTGTCTGCTATTATCCACAACTATGCCAATCGGATCCATGGAATCAATCTTGTCCTCCCAATCGGAGGAAATCACAGAATCGAATGTGATCTCCTCGAATTCCAAAAAGAATGGCTCTGAGATGTTCCCCCTTCCCTTCTCAACCATCTCCAAACCATCCACACCTCAGCAGACTTCGGTACCCTTGAATATTATCTCTGGCTTTATGCCAGACAAGAAGTTGAACGATGATATCAAGAATAACACTGATGAGACCTAGTCTCCTCTGACCCTGGAAAATGTGAAATATCATGTTTTCAAAGCTGAAGACCAAGCACGAACTCGCAGTGAACTCGGCGAACTCGTAACTCGAAGCCAACTACCAGATCTATAGAGTGGCACTCTTCATTAAGCCCAGAAACGCTTCGCAAGCACTTCTATTAGCTTCCTACTAATGTTGGACACGAATCCTGTACAAAATATCGCGCGGAAATACGATCTAAATCGGCTGCAACACCACTTTGCCTTGAAACCCCTATCTGCAATACTCCAACCTTTGGAATCGCTAGACGAGCGCATCCCCCCATTTCGCAGGCACTTCTATCAAGTTTGGGCACTCGAAATATGTCTAGAACCATCGGAACGACATCGCCAAAAGCCCTTAGAGCACAGGCGCACATTAGCCACCAGGACAGCATACTAGCAAAACGACTTCGGCCCTTTGGAAATCGTACAAATGGCACGGTAGCGCGGTAGATACATCCATGGACGGTTCAAATCCGAATTATCCGAAACGATAAACCTCCTGATGTCGCGTTATTGCTTTTTTCTTGACCTTGTGGTCATATTCCCCTCCATTCCAATCATTTCACCATTGATCTCCTAAATATTCCGAATTTCTCCCTCTTTTTCGATCGTTCTATATAGTTGAATGTATTAGATCGTAAAA
>JAIUJM010000699.1:0-13161 GCA_026262225.1 Inosperma sp. D86 | reverse complement strand
TTTGTATAATTGAACTTGACTATGGCAAAGAAAAACAAGGGTATAAAGTTAAAGGTTTGTCGCCGTCTTGAGTACTTCGCGTGTCAATGATTAATCTGAATTCTCTTATGAATGAATAGCAATATAGAGTTCCACCAGAGAAATTTTTGGTAGTCATAAACCCCTGGGGTATCTACGGAAACTTCGATGCTGCCGATCTAAATCACATCGGTGCATGGTTTCATACCATGCTCCGCGATGATTACCCTAAGGTCCGGCTCAGGGCTATATTCTACCAGCGAACAGTCGGTCGAACTCCTTAAAGAGTATTTCTTTCATTGCTAATTGATAGATTCTGTAGCATCGCAACATCATCGTTGAGCTCCCAAGAGAAGTTGAAATCGAACAGTACCTAGGCGCGCACCACTACTCCAAATTCTTCTTGAATGCTGGACATTCTGAAGAGATTGCATACATATACGAGTACAAGTATGCCACGTTCGGTGACCCATCTGATAAAAGCAAGTTCATGTGTTGTGGATTTGCCATTTAATTCAACTAAATTTTCTTCCCAAATAGATTTTTCGATGGGTCACCCGATGTACGATGTCATTCCACCAGATTTCCCAATCAAATACCCATACCCGTTATCGTCTCCAGCTCCTCCTCCTCCAATGGACGTGCCTTATGCTCGTGCAATATCTCCTGAAATAAGTGACATGTTGGCAGCGAGGCACGATAATCGTCCAGCGGAACTGAGGCCAAACAGCTCATGGTTTGGACCTTCGTCGTCGTCCGGTGCACCCATGGATTCTAACGTTGGGAAAGGGAAGGCAAAAAATGTCAACAGTCTTACACTCGCAAATGTACCCTTTTTTTCTCCAGATGACAGTTTTATTGACTCAAATTTATTTAGGGAGGTACCCCTCACGCTCAACCAAATCATTTGAATTCAACATCGATAGACAACACCGACGTCTCTTCGCAACCTACAAAATCAGGTCTTCCCGGCAAAGGTCTCTTTCATCGTCACTAGTTGGTGACCCTCCATGCTTATGAATTTTTTTCACGCAGAACCTTATGGAAATAATACAGAAGACGAGGCCCAGACATTTTTGGCTTCTCTATTGTCCTCCGTTAAAACTGAAGGTACTCTACACCCATGATAATGTGTTACCTCATCATAATCAGTAGCAGAAACGGAGGGTGATTTGTACGAACCTTCAGCAGAATTGCTAAAAGCTTTTAGCACGCTTCCTGAAGACCTTCGTGCTGATGAACCTCCTGTCGATATAGGAGCCATCCAGAATATCAAGACCGAGCCTGCTGAACCTGAATTAACTGGTTTGTAGCTTTTATCAAGGCTAAAACAATAACTAATTGGTAGTTATATCAGATTACGACCCATCCGATGAGCTTCTTGCTGCTTTGGCCACACTTCCAGAAGATATGTTACCCTCAAACTCAAAAAAGGACGTCATTCTTCCCAGGAATCATGATATAAAAATCAAAGAAGAGCCTTCGGATCCCATAAGCATCGGTATGATAATGTTAAGGCTGCTGTGGTTGATCATCATCGTTCATGACAAGATCAAGGTTTTGATTCCTTTGCGTCAAACTCGCCTGGATTGAGAAAAGCGCATCGAACTTTCGAACTTGATGGTAGACTCAAACCTGGAGATGGTAAAGTGGTCAACTTCATTTTCTTGACAATCCCTCTTGAATTTATTCGCTGTAGCTCAATTTTCCAGTGCAAGCAGTAAAAGGCCTATCAAACATGAGCGTGAGTCCCTGAACTTTGGTGTGCCGCCTATTGCAATGCTAAGCATATGTAGAAAAGGACTCGCCGCCGAAACGTATCAAGACCGAATACTAAACTTCCCCAATGATTAAAATCTCTTGTCTTTACGTGTGGATGATTTTTGGCAGACTGACTGAGAAAGTCATCTCCTTGTACACTGTGACTGTTAAATTTTTCTCTTACCGCAAATGTGTTGTATGTTGCAATTTCCCTGTAATTTTTTGGTTGTTAGGGGCGAACGTGGTTAAGCCACCTACTTGAATTGGCTAATTGCAGATCGGCCCCACGTTATTTATATAGTAATTGCCCTCGAAACAGTTGCCGTTCTTTTCGTCCTCAACATGCACCATTGTCTACAAGTACCAGAAATTCTTCACCTTATCTTGACATTAGTCCCTCCAATACCATCTACTGCAATAGCCCGCAAACATCTCCTTTCTTGTGCAATAACATGTCGACTCTTTTCAGAGGTCGCTTTGGATATTATTTGGCACACCCAACCAAACTTGGGGCCTCTATTGAATTTGTTATCATATGAAATGAGGCGAGAACAGAATTTGCGATTGGACTCGATAGCTGAATGGGAAAGACTAACGTCTTACGCTTCTCGGATTCGGCGGATCGAATACATCCCTCAAACCAAACCAGGAGACGATCTCCGGGAGTTTCGCAGAATATACACAGTGGTCGCGTTACCTTCAGGTCCACCCGTGTTTCCGAATTTACAACATGTCGAGTTTCCACACCTCGACTTTGCCGTTCCCTGCCTCGACATTTTCTTGGAAAGCAAGAATATCTCCCTGTCATTGCGTTGGGGTGATCATGACATCAATTCAGCTCGGAAGGCTGGTGGTACGAGGTATAATGTGACAAAGTTCTTCGAAATCGTTGAGACGCAAGCCCACCACTTGCAAGAACTCGATTTGGGCCCGTCCGGAGATTTTGGTGTTGGAGAAGGCAGAAATTTATCCCAAGTCGTCCCGAATATGATAAATCTGCGTGGCTTGGCTTGTGGTTCGAGAAAGCTATCACCAGTCGCTCTTCAGGCACTAGCAACGTTGCCAAATCTTCGTAAACTTCACGTTCCCAATAATTCGGCCGATATCTTGCAAGCAACAAAAGATCTTTCATCAGAGGGTATCTTCCTGGCGCTAGAACACCTGACCATACGGGAAGATGACCTCCTTTCTTTCGCCACCTTGCTCGATTATATTACGCCTTTACCCCTCAAGACGTTGACGGTTTACCTTACCGAACTCAACCATCCATCACTCCTCCAAAAAGCACTCCATAATCTTTCACGTCGAGTCGAGAATCTCGGCGACGTTGACAAAATCGTATTCAAATATGCATCGAGAAACATTCGAACAAATGCAGAAACCTCTGTCCGCCTTCCGCCTATTGTTCACGCCGAAATGCTCGAGCCACTCCTCTTGTTCAGAAATATTACCCACCTTAATCTGGACGTACCCTGGTATTTTTCTCTATGCGATGACGACATCGAAGCAATGGCCACCGCTTGGCCTAGGATTCGATTCCTTCAAATCGGATCCATATCAGGTTGGGGATCCCCGCACCTCGTCACTCCAAAGGGTCTATTGTCGTTAGTGAAAGGTTGTCCAGATCTACGACACCTTTCATTAGCTTTCAACGCCAATTTGCGTCCTCCTGATAGTTTCAGTCGGGATCATGGCGTAAACACCCACCTGAACTATCTCTGGGTCGGCGACTCGCCATTGTTTCCCAACAGTGTTTCCCGGCTTGCTGTTTTCTTAAATCACATCTTCCCAAAGTTGTCTGGTATTGGTGGATCTTGGTTAGTTTTAAACCAAGGTACTTTCGAGTCATCTTCCCAATCCTGGGATAACCTGGCGGCCATGGTCAGGAAACACCTTTAGCGTGTAAGTAATACGCAATGTCGTAGTGACATACTTACATTACAGAATTGAATATCTACTTCACTTCATTGTTTTATAATCTACTACCTGGTGGCTCGGCAATGTGGATTCAACCTATGATAGCCGAATGATTTGGTCAACATGCCGACCTCAGTGAAAGATAAAGCCGACTCTCGGCGGGCTCACCATCAAATATACCATCAATCGGCAATGCGGTCACTCATTGGACATCGTTCGGCCATTATAAATGTTGCAAAACAAAGCAGAGTCCATATTCAAACTGTATGTGTATCGTACAACAAATGCTTCAAACCCCATATGCCATGGTCCGCACCGTGACGCAGGCTTATTCAAAAAACAGTTGCAGATCAAAAAATCATAGCTTGTTATTCGGTATTATGATTTAGCCTTGTCATCCGTTCTCCTGTTACGTTTCCTTTTGTCTGAAGGTGGAGGAGGAGGTTGGAACACGGCCTCCAAGGTAGACTTTAGCACGATTTTCGGGGGAAGAATATTTGTGTATAAAAGGGCGTCGTTGTGTGCAGATTGAGCAACATTGCACAAACCCATCCCTATAGTGGCAATCACCATCTCTGGCTGTCCGTCGGGTCTATCATCTGGATACTCATCTTCCATCAGAGTCTTACTGAATAGAGAACCAGATTGAGCGACATTGGGTTCTATATCAGACGACGTGACTTTCTCTCCGATTGCGGTGCGGACGTCTAATACGGCTTTAAAGATTGCTTGAAGCTTGCCCTCAAATGAGTGGACATCTTCTGAGGATTTCACTTCCCATGAAGCCGCCATCAGAACTGCATGAAGGTCTGTGGTCAATTCGTTTAGCCAAGTCTTAATTTCGGGCTTGAGTTGCGCTCGAGTCAATGCTCGCCAACGTCCCGAAACAGCTTGATCGCCTGTAGAATTGGTAAATTCCACTTGGTCAAATACTCAGGAAGAGGTATACACCTACTTGACGAACGTATCTCATGATACAGGGTATGCAAAAACTGATCGTTGGATTCTTGTGGTGTCCATACGCAAATCTTTTTTGCACAAAAATTAACGAGCAAAGCTTGAATGGTAACTTGGACTAGCAATGGATGCACGGGTTCCTCTGCTCTTCCGGCCACTTCACGCAACGTCTCTGATAATGGGCCAAGAAGGCCTTTGGAATGAGAGACGTATTGTTCCATGTCTTCTTCGGGCATTTTATCGCGGCGGACGATAGCGTCGCTAAGGGAAGCAGACGCTTGATATATTTCCTGGTTTAAGGTTTGTATCATATGTGTGAGGTCCGATATGGAGAGCGCGTCGGCCTTGGAAAGGAAGACTTGAGCCCCTACGAGTTCCTTTCCGCGGGTATCAGATAGCGATTTAACATCTTCATATCTCTTGGTTACGTTCTTCAATTCGTGTTCTACACTGTCCAACCTCTCCTTTAGACGTTGGTTTTCATGTTGAAGACCCTGCATGTAGCGTCCTTGCTTTTGATAATTATCGACGAGTCTGTTGTAATCGTTCCTGACGCTTTCGAATTGATTTCGATACTTGTACATGTCCTTTGCGTCTTTCTGCAAACGTCGTATATCCTCCCTCGAGTATTCCCCCACAGCAGGAGCTCGTCCGCCCAGGAGAGTGGTAAATCCACTGGCAATAGTGCTAATATAACGGGTGGAAGGAGCATTTGGAGGGTTCTGCGTCGCTGCGATTTGAGCACGGCGATCGTCCTCAGTGGCTTGCATTTGTTGCACCTGTATGGCCGATGACTCCTCGAGTTGACGAGCTTGGGTTGGATCGGGCTGCGTCACAGGAAGTTCTCGTTCAGTGGACCTGGAAGAAGTGTTGTCATTCACAGGCGGCTCTGGCGCTGGTACACCAGCCTTCGCCGTCTGCGAGTATGAAACGCCATCACGAGTCTTCTGAGCCATTTCAATGGTACCATTTCCCCGTTCGGTGATGCGGGGTCCAACAGAAACAACAGTATGGGTAGTTGGATGATTATACGTCGGATCTTCGGGTTGATTAGGCTGAACAGGCTGGCCAGAACGACCTGATGATGCGCCTGTGATCGTGGCAGACCTTGTAAGGCCACTCCCAGAACGACCCGGACGACCTTCTTGTCTTTGAGGGATTTTCTCCGGTAGGACAGAATCGATAACGGGAGAGGAGTTGACGTCGTTAGTTGGAGGATTTTGCTCTCCTACTTCCTCTTTGCTAACCATGTCATAGTCTTCAGAATCCCGAGTACCAGATGATTGGGAGGATTTGGATGTATTCGTGGATGGGTGCTCCCGCTGTTTGGCCCCATCTGGCGGGGGTTTCATTAATACTCTTTTTACTCCTGACGGAGTATCTCGTCGACCTGGATTACTGTTCCCAGATGCGAGGCCTGATTGGCCATTCGATGAGCGCGATGATGACTTAGGGGTCGAGGAAGATGGGTGCGATCCATCAGGGCTATCTACTTGTCCTTTTTCACGGTTCTGACGCGACTTGCTGCTTGCACGGTCATCGGTAGACATTGTGGACAGAAAAACGTGTCGTTGGTTTGATATTTGAAAGTGGGTTTTAAGCGCTAGCCGCAGACCATTAGTCTGATAAGACCTCGTGATAAACAATACAATAGTAAACTTTGATAACTCCTTCATTCGATACCCCAGCTCACAATCGCCACAGAAAAAATACGGATATCGAATATATGGATCCAAGTCTAGGATCAGACTATAGATAATAAGTTAACGGAATTGTTTACAAATATGTCCAGTATGGAGCGAGAACTTTAAGCACAGCGGCCCTTGCTATGACATACCGGAGCTCCTTTCGTTTACAGGCCTCAATCCGGACCCATATGATCGTCGGCCAGGCATCTTTGTCTCTCGAAAGTGGACGTCATGAGGAATGATTAATGATGGACTCTTCTTAAGTTTTGATTAGGGTGATTCGACGAGCTTTCGGGCAGGGCCAGACAGGATCATACACAATGATCCGGCATGAACTAACCAATCTACGTCAGTAGCTTTCTTACGACTTGTAGAGCATAAGCATTTGTACGGTGACCTTTGTCATGGAGTGCGTTGGCAAGCAGCATATGGCCGGATAACGGATTTGCAACCTGTATGCCAGATATATTTCTTCCAAGTCGTTTTTAAGCTTTCAAGGAGCGTGGTTTTGATGATAGTGTTACTTCAATGTAGCCATGACAGTGGCTAACCTTAGGGAAGTGTCATTTCCAGATCCACTGACTTGAAGAAGTTACAACAGTTGGGAATCTGGAGAGTTTCCTCCTGAATAACATGAAGGGACCTGTAGTTCATATAGTCATTACAACCCACATAAAATGAAGCAAACAGACCTTACGATCCGATACTGCAAAAAAATGTCCCCAATCTGGTCGAAAGAGCCTATGTTTTAACCTCGTCCGTCCTGGATGGGCTGCACGGCTGAAGGGGGAGGTTGGAGTGCAGCAGGCAAGGTGGATTCAAGCACGACTTTCGGCCGAAGAACATTGGTGTACGCAAGGGAATCCCCCTGCGGGACAACGATACGCAATCCCATCCCAATAGTGGCAATCACCCTCTCAGGTTGTCCCTCAGATTTCATAGTAGGATACGCTTCCTCCATCATCGTCTCATCGAATGGCGAACCAGGTTGAATAATATGGATTTCTACATCCAAAGACGTGACTTTCTCCCCGATTGCGGTGCGAATTTCTAAAAGAGCTTTGAGGATACCTTGAAGGCTGGCATCAAATGATGATAGCCTGCACATCGTGGCGGTTGTCCACTTCCCATGAAGCTGCCAGCAAAACGTCAGAAATATCCGCCTTCAATTCATTGAACCAAGTTTGTATTTCGGGTTTGATTCGCGCTCGAGTCAGTGCTCGCCAACGTCCTGAGACGGCTGGACCGCCTGCCCACTTATGAGTTACACATATGAATAATGAAAGATAGACGTACTTGATGAACGTATCTCATCATATAGAGTACGCAAAAATAGATCAATGCAAACCTCTGAAGACCATAGCTGGATTTTCTTCGCGCAGAAATTAACGAATAACATTTGGATGGTAACCTGGACTAGCGATGGAAGTACGGGATCGTCTGACTTTCCAGCTGCTTCACGCAATATCTTTTCCAAAAACGGACTGGCAAGAACTTGAAGCTTTTCGGAATCGTAGTTGGTATTGCTACGGACCATAGAACCTGCAAGCGAAGTGGCCACATTATACATATCCCGGTTTAAGTTTTGGATCATAAGTATGAGGTCTGATATCGATGGCGAACCAGCTTTGGAGACGGAAACTTGGGCGTTTAACGTATTAGGTTCCTTTCCATAAATGCGTTTCAGATAATCATTCCAAGCTTTCAATAGGTATAAATTCACCTCTTCTAATCTCTTATTCATATTGTTTAGTCCATCTTCTAAACCGTCGATCCTCATCTGAAGATCTTGCACCAAGATTTTGAGGCTTTCATATTTGTTCTCATAGTAGTTCCAGGCTTCTTCAGCTGGCTGCGACTCGACCCTTGAGATTTTGGCCACAGGAGCGGGGTTTCCATCAAGTGAACCGGTAAACCCGCGCGTAGCATCCGAGGTACCAGTGGAAGGACTTGTAGCGCGCTCCATAACTGTAGAATCCAACCATGAGTCCCTGATCTGACTAGGTGGTGCCTCCGCCGCCGCCGCCGAAGACAATCGTCGTTCAATGGTCCGTGAGGAGGAACTGTCGTTTATAAACGGCCCTGTCTCTGTTGGGCCACCCTGCACCTGCGCGTATGACGTGCCTTGACGATTCAAGTTTTGCCGAGCCATTTCCATGGGGTCATTAATACCTCGATCGTTGGTATCATAGCCTCCAACATTGAATGGATTGAGTCGAGAGAGACGGCCTGATGATACTACGCCGGGGAATGTGGCAGACCCTGTAAGGCCGTTCCTCGGACCATGACCGATAACGGGCGGCTAAGTAAAACGGGCGTGAGCATGAAAGATTCTGCTCTACAAGATCCGTAATCTACTAACCCTGTCATAGTATCGAGCAGCAGATGACTGAGAATGTTTGGGTGTATTCGTGGATGGGTTTTCTCGCTGTTTAGGCCGTTCTTTTGTTAATAGGGTTCTTCTCGCAGTATCTCGTCTCTTTGGCTGACTACTTCCAGATGCCAGGCCCAGTTGACCGTACGACGGGTGGGATGATAGTTGGAATCCATCAGGACTTTCAACTGCTGGTTCAACCGTGAAACGCGAATTGATGTTTAAGCGGTCATCAGTAGACATGATGGGAAAAGGTGAAGGGGTAAGTACTATTACATCCGATAGTGATTCGAGCTTTGATACAACAATATAATTAGATTTAAAAAATATTTATTATGAGCTGACCTACAATGGAAATAATGGCCAGAATGCCATTCACAAATCAGCCTAGCTCTGCAGCACTGTGTAGCTTGACCAGCTATAGTGTCAAAACCCTAAAGAGTTTGTAAAGAGTCGTAAAGATCACTGGGCCAGTTATTTTTGTGTTGGCGTGATGAAATAAAAATAGATACAAACCCGAATTTCATCGGATAAGTGTGAGACCGCATGGTGTGCCAAACAAACACCGCGGGGCTATTAAAAATAGGTCAGCGGGTCGCACTACAAAGGTCAGCCTGCCATCCAATTACATGTGATGTAGATGGTAGGTCACAACCAGGCAATGAAAAGCTGGCTGGTCAATGACTACCAGGATTTATTTGGAGGTGGTGGTCCACAACCAGGTGCTCAAATGTGGCTGGTAAATTACTACCACTGTCCAGATGCACATGGTAGCTCACCACCAGGCAGGAAAACTTATCTGGTAGACGACTACCACTATTTAAATGGTGTTGGTAGGCCACAACCAGCTGGTAAAATCTGTCTGGTAAATCACTACCACTCTCTACTATATAAGGGAGGGTGGTAGCTTGTGACCAGGCAGTAAAAGCTGGCTGGTAGATGACTACCACTGTCTAAATAGAGTTGGTAGACCACAACCAGCTGGTAAATTTGTCTGGTAAATTACCACCACCCTCTATTATCTAGAGAGAGGTGGTAGCTTGTAACCAGGCAGTAAAAGCTGGGTAGTAAGTGACTACCACTGTCTAGATGGACATGGTAGCTTACAACCAGCTGGTCAAACCTGCTTGGTCAAGAACTACCAGTACCTAGAAGGCAGTGGTAGTTCACAACCAGGCAGGAACAGCTGTCTGGTAAATTACTACCACTCTAGAAGGAAGTGGTAGTCCTGGACCAGATGATCAAATCAGCCTGGTAAACACCTACCAGTCTCTAGATGGACATGGTAGCTTACAACCAGTAGTAAAGCTTTTCTGGTGACTGACTACCACTCTTTAGATGGACATGGTAGCTCACAACCAGATGGTGGAATCTGCCTGGTAGATGATCACCACACTTCAGAAGAGGTGGTAGCTAATAACCAGACAGCAAAACCCACCTGGTCAGGGACTACCACTCTCTAAATGGATATGGTAGCTGACAACCAGGTGGTGGAATCTGCCTGGTAGATAATCACCACACTTCAGAAGAGATGGTAGCTAATAACCAGACAGGAAAACCCACCTGGTCAAGGACTACCACTCTCTAAATGAATATGGTAGCTGACAACCAGGTGGTGGAATCTGCCTGGTAGATGATCACCACTCTCCAGAAGAGGTGGTAGCTAATAACCAGACAGCAAAACCCATCTGGTCAGGGACTACCACTCTCTAAATGGATATGGTAGCTGACAACCAGATGGTGGAATCTGCCTGGTAGATGATCACCACTCTCCAGAAGAGGTGGTAGCTAATAACCAGACAGCAAAACCCATCTGGTCAGGGACTACCACTCTCTAAATGGATATGGTAGCTGACAACCAGATGGTGGAATCTGCCTGGTAGATGATCACCACACTTCAGAAGAGGTGGTAGCTAATAACCAGATAGTAAAACCCATCTGGTCAAGGACTACCACTCTCTAAATGGATATAGTAGCTGACAACCAGGTGGTGGAATCTGCCTGGTAGATGATCACCACACTTCAAAGAGGTGGTAGCTAATAACCAGACAGTAAAACACACCTGGTCAAGGACTACCACTCTCTAAATGGATATGGTAGCTGACAACCAGGTGGTGAAATCTGCCTGGTAGATAATCACCACTCTCCAGAAGAGGTGGTAGCTAACAACCAGGCAGTAAAACCCACCTGGTCAAGGACTACCAGTTTCTATATGAACATGGTAGCTTGCAACCAGATGGTAGAATCTGCCTGGTATATATTCACCACTCTCCAGAAGAGGTGGTAGCTAACAACCAGGCAGTAAAACCCATCTGGTCAAGGACTACCACTCTCTAAATGGATATGGTAGCTCACAACCAGATGATAAATCTTGTCTGGCAAATAACTACCACTGACCAGTCTCTAGCCAATTATGGTAGCTAACAACCAGATAGTAAAATCTGCTTGATAGATGACTGCCACTCTCTAGATGTAGATGGTAGCTAATAGCCAGACAGTACAATCTGCCTGGTCAAGGACTACCAGTCTCTAAATGGATGTGGTTACTCACCACCATCCACCACCATCCACCACCCATTTACTATTCATTCACAGGATCACCATCTATTTACCACTATTCACTACCATCTACCACTGTCCACCACCACTGTCCACCACCTATTCACCACCACCATCCACCACCAGCCATCCATCCACCACCAGCCATCCACCACCATTCACTACCACCATCCACCACCATTCACCATTCACCATCCATTTACCATTCATTCACCGCCTATTTACTATTCATTTACAGAATCACCATCTACCACTATTCACCACCATCTACCACTGTCCACCACCACTGTCCACCACCCATTCATCACCAGCCATTCACCACCATTCACCAGCCATTCACCATTCATTTACAGGATCACCATCTATTTACCACTATTCAGCACCATCTACCACTGTCCATTACCACTGTCCACCATCCATTCATTACTATTCACCACCACCATTCACCACCATTCACCACTACTATTCACTACCATCCACCATCCATTCCACCACCATTCACAAACCATCTACTATTCATTTACAAAATTACCACCTATTCACTACTATTCACTACTATTCACTATTCTTCCACCAGTCTTATTCACCACTTATCCACCACCTATTCATTACCATTCACTATATTCACTCCAATTCACCTTCTATATATCCTCAATTCCTCATTCACCACTCCCACCACTATTCACTATTTAGTCACTACCATATACATTCACAAATCACCACTCATTTTTATTATTCTTTCACTGATATTGTTCCAGTTGTATAGTAAATATGATTGGCTTACTATTGAATAGATAGTGATTTATGAAAGTGGCATTCATTAAATATATTCAATCTGAATTCTGAAATGTTTTTGATGGCAATGGATTATCAATTTGTTGTCTCCAGATAACTTATAAGTTTGCAAATTGCAAAGCAATCACTATTATATAGCAATTCTTACTTTTGCTGCTTGATATAAAAAGAATGCAGCCATGACTCAAAAGTGGGCCAGTGGAACTGATAGCTTCTTTGTTGCATATTGCATAGCTGAGCATAATTCAATTTAGTAATGCTTCAATAAGTATAGTTGCATATCACAGCTTTCTCAGACACTATAACAACTGAATATCTGGATTGGTCTTCTTGATATAGCTATTTGCACAGTATTGTACTATAAATGAAATAGCATAGCCTGCTAAGGAATGTTGATTTGAGTAAATTAAATGTGAGATACATGATAGTACAGGTGGTAAAGTATAGTCAATAGTAGTGACAAGGCAGTGAAAGAATAGTAGTGACTAGAAGGTGAATAGTGATGGAAGAGTGGTGAATGTGTACAGTGAATGGAAATATATAGAAGGTGAATTAGAGTGAATATAGTGAATGAGTGGTGAATAAATGGTGAATAGATAGAAAATAGATGGGAAACAGACCTGATAGAGAATGGTAGTAAATGTAAATGAATAATAGATAGTTGTGAATAGTGGTGGAATGGGTGGTGGATGGTGGTGAATAGTGGTGGTGAATAGTGGTGGTGAATAGTAATAAATGGATAGTGGACAGTGGTGGTGGACAGTGGTAGATGGTGGTGAATAGTGGTAGATGGTGATCCTGTAAATGAATAGTAAATGGGTGGTGAATGAATGGTAAATGGGTGGTGAATGGTGGTGGTGAATGGTGGTGGATAGTGGTGGTGAATGGTGGTGGATAGTGGTGGTGAATGGTGGTGGATGGGTGGTGATGGATGGTGGTGGTGAATAGGTGGTGGACAGTGGTGGTGGAGAGTGGTAGATGGTAGTGAATAGTGGTAAATAGATGGTGATCCTGTGAATGAATAGTAAATGGGTGGTGGATGGTGGTGGATGGTGGTGAGTAACCACATCCATTTAGAGACTGGTAGTCCTT
>JAIUJM010000698.1:0-13162 GCA_026262225.1 Inosperma sp. D86 | reverse complement strand
AACAACCTCTGTTGTTGTACAGATGGCGGCCACTTTTTCTGCTCCGCCTCCAGGAAAACCTTTATCATCCCAACATTCATTCCGAAATGGAGAGGACTGTTATTACTGTGAACACGATAAGCTTGCCGACGCTCCGGTTGAACCTTTTTCTAATGTTCGTCGTGGATCAGATGCCAAAGCGGCCTTGCTTCGTAATCAAGAGAAGAAACCGAGTAATAAAGGTGGTGAAAAGCTCGAAGAACCGCAGCGATCACATTACCCTACCTGTTCAAGGACACCACCACCGACACCTTCCGCTGCTGCTGCTGACCAGCCACCGTCAACTACTGACGTATCTCGATGGAATACGCAGGATCATGGAAGCTTACCCTATGGTCCTGATGAATGGGAATACGGTGGTAGTCCTCATCCGAACTCTTCTCACAGACAACTCAAGACAGCCTTTCGGGAGTATGGCCCACCACCTATCCTCTATGAAGAAGGACGGCGTGATCGTGAAGGAGATAGGGAGTGGGAAGCCTCACCAGAGAAAGATTGTGGTTGGAAATATGAATGCCGGGATCGCGATCGCAATTCGAATGGTTATCAGAACGAACATCATCCTTACCCTGTGCACTGGCAGTCAGCCACTTGCCCTGTTCCTTCTAGCGCATCACCTGGCACGTATCCTCCTCAACAGTACGAGTACGAAGATCCGGCACTGGCACGTGGTGCTTATGGATATCGTGAACATCCGCCAACATCACCACCACCGAAGGACTGGGATTATTCGAGGCCAAATAGGACCCGGCTTACGCCTCCACGACAAGTATCCTACCAATGGGAAAAACCAGAAAGGGGTTCGTCGTATCGTTTCTTAACCAGACTCGTATTGATCTCAATTTAAATTATCATCTAACCAGATCCGTATTTTCCACCATACCCACTGACGGCAGGTATCAGGAAAGAATGGGGCCATCCCGAATATGATCCGTTTTTGCGTCGTGGTCCTCGGTATTACAATGACACCTCCCATCTCATTATTCCGAATTGTCATAGCACGAATCGTCGTCGTCCGCCCCTTCGTCCTCCTGCTGTTGATAATAATCGAAATTACGGTCATGAACAAGAAAAGGGGCTTCATCGATCCGTTGATGAGAGCGAAATGGAAAAAAGCAGGGAGGAGGAAGATGATAGGAAAGTGAAAGAAGCTCATGAGCGGCTTCAAGTGAGGGGAGCAGAGATCCAGCAATTGCAAGAAGCGGAGAGGTATTTGGAAAACTGGTGCAGGGAAAAGGAAGAAGCCCTTATGAAGAAGGAGGAAATGCTTAGGAAAGAAGAGGACGAAGATATGAAGAGAGGAGAGGAAGAGGCTCTGAGGCAGGTGGAGGAGGTTCCCGCTATTAAAACGAAATTTCTTGATCTGGAGGGGGATAGAGAACGGGAGCTCCCACTCGAGAGTGAATACAGTAGAGAATACGAACGCCGTGATCGAGATTGGTACAGGGAAGGCTATCACTATTCTTACCTTGTGCGTTCGGGCAGTTACCGTAACCCGACTAGTGCGGGGGTACAAATGCGTGAAGATTTAGGCAACTATATCCATCCGCGAGCGTCATCACCTGGTGATGATTTAAGGCCATGGCCTGTATCTACACGACAACCTTTTAATGAACGGGAAAATTCAGGAAGAGGTTCGTGACATCATCATGTTCTCTAAACCAATATATTGTTCGCAGTTAATATTTTGTTTAGGAGATTCATACTCTCGTGATCGTCCCTATCAATCCACAGCAGAAATTTTAACCGTTCCATCTCGACATGTTCCGAGTAGTGAAGATATGGGCCGCCCCACATGGAATGACTGGGACCATTGTCCCGCTGCTCGTCATGAAACTTATGCCTGTCCTCATCATGAATATGATCAAACACCACGTCGATTTTACAATAGTGCTCCACCATCTCACAGTGATGTACCACTCCACATTGCCCGCCCTAGTCGTCGTCCACCTCGTTCTCCTGATGATAATCGAAAATACTACCCATTAGTTGATGACGAGAACGGTGGCAATAAAGATGGGTGGAGCGAAACGAAAGAAAATCGGGAGGAGGATGACGATAGACTCGCGCAGTTTAAAACACTGCAAGAAGAATTAAAACAGGTTATCGAGAAGATCCATGAACGGTGTTTGGAAGAAGAGGCAAGTAAAAAAGAAGAAAAGAGGAAGCGAGAGGCACAGAAGCAAAAGGAGGAGAGAGAGATCGAGAGGAAGGAGCATGATGCCAAGCGAAAGACAGAAGAAGCTCAACGGCTGATAGATGAAGCAGGTCAAAGGGAAGAGGAGGTGAAGAAGGAGGGAGGAAGCGGCCAGGGAGTTGATCGAAAAGACGAAAAGGATGTGCCGAGGCGGAAAGGAAACAAGAGGCAGTCCAAAAAATACAAGAGGAGACCCGAAAGAAATCGAATCCTGCGTGCATCCCTTTCGTTGTAAATTGTGGGGTCTCCCAAGATCGGTCCCTTTGAAAGAACCCACTTGTGAATCTGAGATCAGGATCGTTGAAAGGACTCATGTCCAAATTGGTAGTGCCCCTTGACAAGCCCAAATATATCCATGAATGTAGTCCCGTTCCGTTCTCTCGGGCCCTTTTATGGTGATTCATCCTATTGCAGTGGTGGCTGGCGTAGGTGGGCGCTTCCAAATCGGCAGTGTCTCTTTCAGTTGAAAGGGCACTTATTCCCAGAATGTTCTAACGTCCACAAGCCCTTTTTGATTTCAGTAGATTGGCACGCCACAAGTAATCTAAATACTAAAATGCACAAGTTATTCAATGGACCGTCGTCCTCAAGTCGTCCCTTTTTGACGACTTTCAATAGCATCCAAATTTGGATGCCCGATGTCACAGCCAAATATAGAATTCACCGTGACGTTCATGTTTTGTTAGGATCCTTAGCAGAAAGTCCGAGAACAACATACTCACAGGCGTCTTGAGCTCGTGTTGAATAATAGTCGGCGTGGAATGGTCGTTCTTGGACATGTTCATATGGGGCGGAAGCGATCCACCATGGATAAGTCCACAATTACCGTGAGAGTAACTTGAACCTGGTTTGTCCCTCTTTTGTAAACTCATCCTATGTACTCAACATGACTCATGGGGTATTCAGGGCATGCCTCAGGGAAATTCTAACTGCGGTTGGGACGGGGGTCTGTGGGTGCCACCTCTTTTCAGCATTCTACTTCTTCACCCATCCCATTGGCGGTCTGTCAATCTCTACTCCCACCTTATATATCTTTGTCCCAGAAATCTCGATGCCAACGGCCCCATACATAAATCCGATAACCAAAACGCAGCCCTATCTAGAGATTGAGCCTTCATCATCCAAACTTTCGTTCTCAAATGGCTGATCAACAACAGCAACACTCTCCTGCTCCTGCTACTCGAGAAATAGGGCCAACATGGCAAGCCACCGCCTCCTACCCTAGCCAAGACATACCTCCTCCTCCTCCTAATGCACAACCTGGTTATGGAAGATCATCCTATAGTCCCTATGATGAGGGAAACGCCGGTGGTCCTCATCCAAATTCTTCTCACAAACAACCCACCTATGTTCCACTTCCTCTTCCACCGCAACCTACCATCTGTGAAGAGAGACGGCGTGACCGTGGAGGAGATAAAAATCGGGGACCCTCACCTGAAGAAGATTATAGTAGAGAATATGAACGCCGGGATCGAAATTGGGACAGGGAAAGGGAAAGGGAAGGTTATCATGAAGCAAGGCATGACAGACATGATCCTTCCCCTGTTCGGGCAGCCACTTACCCTGCTCCTGCTAGTGCACCAGGCAGGTATCCTCCTCCTCCTCAAGAGTACGAGGATGAGGATCCAGTACTGGCACGCGGCGGTTATGGATATCGTGGCCATCCGCCAACGTCATCACCACCGAAAGACTGGGATTATTCGAGGCCTGATGGTACGCGGCCTATGCCTACACGACAACCATCTTACCGAGGGGAAGAACCAGAAAGAGGTTCGTTGATTACTCTTACATATCCAGAATCCATATCGATCTCAATAATTTTTTTAATTGCCATTGTCATCTAAGCAGATCCATACTCTCGACAATACCCATCAACGGCAGGTATTCCAGTTCCTGCTCGACATGTACCTAGCACTGAGGATATGGGTGGTCCTGCATGGAAAGAATGGGGCCGTTCCAGTCACGATGGCTACGCACGTTCTCCTCCCGGATATGATCAATTTGCAAATCGTGGTCCTCGGTATTACAGTGGCGATCTAGCACCTCACAGTGGCGCCTCACATCCCGCTGCTCATCATAGTAGGAAACGTCGTCGTCATCCTCCTCCTATTGCTGTTCCTGATGATAATCGAAATAAAGAAAAAGGAATTCACCAATCTGTTGATGAGACCAATGAGGATGAGCGGAGCGACACGGACGAAAGCGAGGAGTCAGACGAGGAAGACGCACAGCTCAGGAAAATGGATGAGCAGCAGAAAGTGGCTAATGAGCGGTTCTTTGCGAGAGTGGCAGAGATCCAGCGTTTGCAAGTACTGGAGAGGTGTTTGGAGGAAGAGGCAAGGAAGAAGGATGAAGCTCTTAGGCAGAAGGAGGACAGGCTTAGGAAAGGGGAGGACGAAGACAGGAAGAGAATAGAGGAAGAGGCTCGGAAGCAGGCGGAGGAGATGAAGAAGAAAGAGGACGAATTGAGGATGAGGGCAACAGAGTTGTGGAGGAATGAGCAAGATGCGAAGCGAAGGACAGAGGAAGCGCAAAAGCTGATGGATGAAGCAAAACGAAGGGAAGATGAAGTGTCAGCGGAGGTGGAGAAGGCCAGGGAGATGATCGAAAAGGCGGAAAGGATGCGACAGGAAGTGGAAAGGATGCAACAGGAGGCGGAAAGGATTCGACAGGAAGCGGAAAGGACACGACAGGAGGCGGAAAGGATGCGCCAGGAGGCAGAAAGGATGCACCAGGAGGCGGAAAAGAAAGAAGAAACAGCCCGACAAAAGCGAGATGAGACGCAAAAGAAGGAAGAAGAAATCAAGTCACGCGAACGTGCTTTGGGACTGCGTGAAGATGGTGTAAAGGTTCGGGAAACAAACAGTCGGAAACAGGAAGAGGAGGTTTGGAGGAAGAGTGAGGAAGTTGGAAAGAGGGAAGCAGACATCAAGAGGAAGGAAAAAGACATAAAAAAGAGGGAAGAAGAGCTGAAATGGAAGGAAAAGGAGGAGGAAGCTCGACAAAGGGAGGAAGACGCAAGAACACGAGAACAAGAAGCTGCGGCGAAAATACTTGAAGAAAGGGCACGACAGGACGGTAGGGGGGTGTACGATCCTGAGGCGTTCTTTGACGGGTCGGACCAGGTTGATGATGTCAAGCTCTCTGAAGAGCAAGCTAGGTTACTCCAACAAGCAGCATATCGCAAGCGGGCCGAAGAAATCAAACGAAATCACGAGGAGCGAAAACGTCAGGACAGTGTTGGAAATGAAAGTGTATGTGACAGACCTGGCTCATCTCCTAGAGTGACGAATCCTCCTCAACTCGCCGCCTCTCCGTTTCGGGGTAATACACTTGTTTGGAATGGACCGGCGCTAGATAGTCAACCCGCTTCTTCAAGTGCCGTGCCTCCGTCGAACAAACCTGTAAATGTTCCTGTCAGTTCGGGGTCGCAGTCCCAGAAAATGAATGCCGAGTGCCAACCATTGTCCGCTGGAAAAGGTCTGTCGAGTGACTCGAATGCATTTGCCATTTGGATTCCCAGTGAAGAGGACGTTGAATAATTCAGCCGCTTCCTCAAATACTCTGACACGCCTGCACGCCCAGATATCCTTGACAAAGTTATTATGAGTATTCATCGGGTGGATCGGAATATGGACATTGGAAGGGCGGGTATATTAAGACAAAGGACCTCACGGATAATATTCCTAGAAGAACCTAGGTGATAAGGGGAATACGGATCAAGACTTCCAGCTGCTGATGGAGTGGGAAGGTGACTTCAATTCAAGTTCTACTAAACGCATTTATCAGTGCCAGCTGGTCCCAGAATTCTGCATTCAGCATGAGCAAGTCCACATCCCGTTTGAAAGTCAATGAGTGCGACTCGAGCCTAAATTGGTCTCTATAACCGCTAGATCTGACTTCCCATTGAGAACGCCTTGATCCATGTTGCAATAAGCCACGGCATTCAATACTTATTCCCTTGTCTTATGGCCGCTCCTATGTTTCTAGTTACGCACAAAATCTTATTTTATTCTCCCTCGTAAGGTCGTAGGAATACATATAGCTCGGGTTACAAGGAAATCCAAGAATACAGAAGCAGACCGAAGCAACTCTGAACTGTTTCAGAATTTTCCAGACAACCCTTGCAAGAGATACATCAATCAAGAATAAGAAGTTGGCGGGAACGGCTCATCCTTATGTATCCGTATCCGTGCTCCTAAAAAGAAAGGTACTAATTACCTTGCGGATGTGGACCATTTGTCGCAAAATCACAGTTCATAATCATTCTGCTAGATATTTCACCATTAACACGACTTCGATGAGCACTGCGGATCGAGAAAGGCGATATTCCTGCCAATGAGAATTTCACCACCACCACACGTTTCAATCAAAAGATGGCTCCTAATACCATCCCTGACTTTGAACGGTTGAAAACCATCAGAAACTGAGATTCAGGAATAACTAGAAGGCAGAAAGTAACGCCTTACTCTTGTAGGCAACCCTTAGTTTCCAAGAGAATAAAGATAGGCACTCCTGTATCATCCGAGCTCCATGTCCCCACAGGGTTCAGCAAATTTAAAAAGGAGGCAACGAGCCTCGACAAATTTTGAAACAACCTGCGCCAAGCCATTCAGCAGATCATTTCCCATAACTAACTCAGGTGAATCACCGCGAAATCGATCACAATTAACTGGGACTGAAAGGGTTTATAGCACCATAATGAAAGTCTTCTCTGCAGTCGTTGGCGCCATCTTTACAGCTGGCTTCATTGCTATTCAGACAGAGGGGCTGTTATGCTTGTCCAGTTGTTCGGCTTGTTACAAGATTGGCGACCCCAACACAGATATCAAAATACTTTGCAACTCGGGTGTGACAACGTTTGCCCGGAAGGCTATCAGGACCAGCACTGTTGCAAATTAGAGCGTTGCGAGTAAGTGGATTATGGAAACCACTTAGTTACCTTCTGGCGCTAACAAAAACATTAGTTGCCAGGAACCTAATTGTCAGGACCTAGGCCCGTGTATATGTGGAATCGAAACTGCAACAGACAAATATGGTACAACGAAATGGTGCAAATCGACTTGTTAATAGGTTACTTCAGGATCGTTTCCCATCCACAGTTTCATTTACCTTTTTTCTCTGATATGCCCCGAGTACTGTTTCCGTTCTTATAAACTCCAAAGTTTCGAAAGCGTTAGCTGTTGCAGTAGCTATTGTATCACTTTGTAACTATGAAGCAGATATCCTATTTCTTTTTCTCGTGATTAGCCCTCGATGTCACTCACTTTTGTTGTTGGCATGCTTGTGAAAGCGGACGCACCTATATTTCCTTGGGCATTTTAAATCCAAATACTCTTTGTTACAAATACATTTCTGGTCATTCCTGTCTCTCCTCCGATACTCTTAATCATGGTTGCCTAAAAATTGATGGTAGAAATTCGACCTTGTTTTATCTGGCATCTTGGCAATTAATCGTCGGCTTGTTCCACTTGGACCACTAACGCATCCGTCACAGCAAACTTCCGAGGTTCGAGTTGTCTGATGTTGGCAATGGGACGACACTTGGTAGTCCTGTGGAGCGACATGGAAATAAACGACATAGAAGGTACATCGGTCTCGATTAACACATTTTGCTCCATACCCACCACAGCAGGCAGAATCTTCATTCAACCAGCTCCAAGCAATGACATATGGCCAAGATGAAAAATTGCCTTGTATTCGTAAAAATGGCGGTCTATCTTGCGATAACGCCCACTTCCAGTTGTCAGTCACAGTAGGAAGCCGTTTCATGCACTATATCTTCCTGAAGGTCAAAACCGGAGGAGCCACCTCTTCGGTTAAAAAGAGAATGGCCGGAGTAAAAGCAGGGAAGCTGATGATAGGCCCACATGCACAAGCGATTGGAAGAAGTAAAGGCGGGCAAATCGCAGGGAAATGCACTAGTCAGGCCGAAGATGGTGGAAGCACAAAAGCCGATTGCTGATGCTCGTGCATCAAGCCCACTGAACAATGACCAAGACGGGCTCTGCTATAATTGCAAGATATAGAGGGAGATGGAGGGAGAGAGGCACGATAAATCTTGAGCTCCATATGACTATATTGCTTCCATATGCACAGGAATCGGGCAGAAAGAAAGTAAATACCATAATGAGGTCAAGTTACTTCGCGTGGCGGAGTTTACCGAATTTTCTTTTCCGAGTCAGTATAAGTACTATTACACTTGAACAAAATCCACTGTTAGCATACCTGCAATATGTATAAGCCGATATTGACTTCCTTGTATAAGTATACATCATATCATTCATCAAGCTCGTCAGAAGACAACATTGGCCAGCCGAAGGCTTGTTACGAGATGCTGAACCCCGTGGCAGTGCCATCCATCACCGTGACAGCCAAACAACTTTAACTGTGTACCCTGATGACTCTACCTAGGTGTCTACAGTAACAGGACGACTCTACGGGCCACCACATCGTCGTACGACAATGAAATTTTTGGACTCGAAGTATTTCTGTGGTCAACGTCTTGTTCCACAACGACGTCCATACAACAACACCGCTCGCAGGGATGAAAACACATGACATCGCAAGCATGTTCGGATTAAGCTCTTACATCCTCACATGAGATTAAAACGTGGACTGTTAGCAAGGATCATGCGGAGGGACTGCTCTTAGCATAACCTCTCCCATCCACCTCCACCACAATGTCGGTGGTGATCGCATAAGTTTTTCGTCCGATTGAATTTTGTTTGCCCTTTAACAATCCATCTAGGCTAATGGGACCGTAAGGAACGGGTGAGCTTTTGGAGCCATGAAAAAATCATAAAATTAAGATGTGTACTCCATAATCGTAGGGAAATGGCCTGTAAGCACGACTTATCATCTAGACAACTCGATTTCCAAGATAAATCTATTCACAACTAGTTCATGAACCTCCTGATCAAAGACAAGGGAATCCGAACTGGTCATGATCTAGACTCGCAGACATTCGGCGTCAACACGACTAGCTACGTCATGGATGGTCGACACATCACCCTGGTCGATACCCCAGGCCTCGACGACTCGCAGGAAGGAAGTCGACAGACACGGACCTCCTTGGCAAAGTTGCGACTTTCCTTCAAGCAGGGTGAGCACCCTTCTTCTGTTTATTATAGCAGCGCTTTCAACGAGAAACTGATAGCGCAGGACGGATGCTTAACGGGATCATCTACTTCCATCGCATCTCTGCTCAAATGGGTGGACTGGCAAAGAATCTCAGGGCATTTAGAGAGCTCTGCGGTGACAAGAACCTTAGGAATGTTCGAATCGCTACGACTTACTGGAGTACTGTGGACAAGCGGGAGGCAAAAAGTGTTGCCTTCAAGCCTTTCGCCGAAGGCGGACCAAGACTTATGGCTCGTAATAAGGATCTCAAATCCGCTCGAGCGATTGTGTCTGATCTTGTTCAAACGACCCCATTCAAGTTGAAAATACAGGAGGAGCTGGACGAGGGCAGGGTTCTTGCAGACACTTCTGCTGGTGTGGTGATTCTGGAAGAGATGAAGGAGATGCAAAAGAACGAGGAAGAGATGGTGAGGGCAAAACTCAAGGATCTGGAAGCTCTGGTAGCAGAAGCCCGGCATCAGGTGGTAAAAGAGTTGAAAACGTTGTTTAGGGGGTCCCAGCACGATATGAAGGTGCACATAGGAGAAACCGAGCCTAACGTTGCAAAGCGCGAATATCGTCAGACACATGGATCCAGCCCCTCTCACTGGAGTGATCCGGTGTTTGGGGTTTTTTGATTATATTGGTTATAGCAGTTCTTCATCTCGTGAATTAGGTTTCCTACTCGGACACGAGTTTCGAAGTAAGTAAAAGGTCATTCCCAGCTTTTCTTTTTCAATGCACGATATAATTTATTACTTCCCAATTTTAGACTAGTCAAAACGTCGGAAACAGCTTCCGGATCCAATTGGGCAGACATTTCAAAAGTTTGGAATTAATCTATTCTCCGCCACCGCCAGCCTACATCAGGTGGATTGGAACACAGAAGGATGGTCGAAGATGGGTATATTGAGGAGACAAAGGTCCTCACGGATAATATTACAGGAGACCGAGAAGATCCTAGCGATAACGGAGATCCGGTTTCAGAATAAGAATACTTAACAGGGATGAGACTCGATGTTCCTGCCAGCACCTTATTCTTGATAGATATCGCCTCTTGCAAAGAAAATATGAGAAATTTGACCAAGAGAAAGTGATCTATTCTGCATTCGGTGTGAGCAAGTCCACAAGGCGTCCGAAAGTCAATGAGTGCGACTCCAACCCTGAATCGGTCACTATAAGCGTCGGACACTTGTGGCAAACTTACATATAAGTCACGGCATTCAACAGCTACTCCCTTGTCACATCCTGCTTTTCTAGTTACGCACAACAATGCGAGGTCTTATTCTTCAGCTGCTGTCCTTGATCAAGCAAGTGTTCCATAGGAATGCATATAGCTCGGGATACAAGGAAATCAAAGAATATATAAGCAGACCGAAGCAACTCTGAACTGTTTCAGAAATTTCTAGACAACATCAATCAAGAATTCTGAGGAGTCGGCGGGAATGGCCACTCATCCTTGTTATTCTGAGAATTGGCACCGTTTGATGCTACACAAGACCTTATTAACGAGAGCCTATTCAATTTAAAGTTGCCTGATTTGCCCACCTAAATTATATTATACGCAAGTTCGATATCAATCCTTAACCGTCGTCGACGTGCTGAGATAGAGTATGTAGTATCCCTGTGCTCCTAAAAACAGAACTAAATACCTGGGCGGATGTGGCTATTTGTCGCAAAATCACAACACTTCAGGATCATGATACTAGATCTTTCTCAATTAACACGGCTTCGATACGCACTGTAGATGGAGAAAGGCGAAATTCCTGCGAATGAGAAATCTTTCATCACCACCACCCGTTTTAACCCAAAGACGGCTCTTACAAGTTCTGACTTTGAATGGTTGAAAGCTACCAGAAACTGAGGTTCAGCCACAAATGGAAGGCAAAAAGTAAGGCCTTGTAAGCGACCGCCAGTTTCCCAGAAGATAAAGATAGGCACTCCTGTATCGTCCGAGTTCCATGTCCCCATATGTGTGCTGGGTCTAGCGATAAAAGGAGTTGAACAAGCCTCAAGAAACTTAGAAGCACCTTGCACCAAGCTGTTCAGCGGATTCCCATAACCAACTCAAGTGGGTCACTGCGAAAGCGATCACCTCTATGACAGTTCACTGGGACTGAAAAGGTTTATAGCGCCATAATGAAAGTGATCTCTGTAGTCCGAGGCGCCATCTTTACAGCTGGCTTCATTGTTATTCAGACAGAGACCAGGTTGTTCTGCTTTTCCAGTTGTTCGGCTTGTTACAAGATTGGTGACCCCAGCACAGATATCAAAATACCTTGTAACTCGGGTGTGACAACGTTCGCCTGCAATTATCATTGCCCAGAAGGCTATCATGACCAGCACTGTTGCAAATTAAGGTGTTGCGAGTAAGTGGATCATGGAAACCACTTAGTTACCTTCTGGTGCTAACAAAACATTGTCAAATATTAGTTGCGAGGAACCTGATTGTCAGGACCTTGGCCCCTGTATATGCGGAATCAAAGTAGACCCATATGGTGACACGAAATGGTGCAAATCGAGTTGTTAGTAGGCAACTTTAGGACCGTTTCCCATCCACAGTTCCATTTGCCTTTGTTCTCCGGTATGCTCCGAGTCCTGTTTCCGTTCTTATATACTCCAAAGTTTCGAAAGCATTAGATGTTGCAGTAGCTATTGTATCACGAGTACTTTGTAACTATGGAGCAGATGTGCTATTCCTTTTTCTCGTGATTGGTCCTCTGATGTCACTCACTCTTGTTGTTGGCATGCTTGTGAAAGAGGACGAACCCTGGTAGGTGTGCATTACTCAGAAATGTTCAATAACCTTAGGCGCGTGCTGGTGTGTCAATGTAAGTAATCAAATTAACCCTGACTGTTCAATGGCATGCCTATACGATTAACTTCTGACGACCCTTATGGTTCGACCAAGTTCTTAGGCATTGCTTTCAATTGATGTCGTACACGTGCTGCAAGTAGGCTTAGCAACCCACAGTTCAAATAGGAAGTCTGAATCATCAATACCATTTCCTAACATAGACATTGCGCCCATACTTAGGAATATTATTAAATAGGAAAAGTATGATTATCAGATATTTTTACAGTCTCCTATGATTCTGAACATCTGTTTCATACCGCCGTAACCACTTCAGAATTTTCGAAAATTCTGGAAGTCATTTTACACTTCCTGACAACTGGAAGACCCTGGCCGACGTATTCTTCCTTGTGGGCCTTTAACTTCCCAAAAATTCTCTTTGTTGTAGATGTATTTCCCCCCGTCCATCTTAAATCATAAACCTCCATGGCTGACCAGAGAATTGGTTGTACAAACTTGGTTCATTCTTCAGGTTGGATAACTGGCAATTTATCGGCTACTGGGTGTTTGACTTCAACTGCAGATGCAACCCTTACGGTACATTTCCTAGGTTTGGTCAAATTTAATTACAGCTATTCAGTCTCTGACAAGTCCGGAAGTTGAACAAAATAGCACCTTTTCGATTTATGGGCTATTTAAAATTACATCCCCATACTCCTTAAACCTCGACGGAGAAACTAGACTGTTTCAGCGAAATGGGGACATGAAAAATATTTTCTCCCATCTTATTTATCAATACCCATATATCGCAAATGGGGACCATAACTTGAATATCACGAACCTGGGAAGCGGCACCCTCGCTATTGATTATTTCCTTGTCACACCGCTGATGAGACCTAGTCTCCTCTGACCCCGGAAAATGCGAAATATCATGTTTTCGAAGCCGAAGATCAAGCACGAACTCGCGGCGAACTCGGCGAACTCGTAACTCGAAGCCAACTACCAGATCT
>JAIUJM010000697.1:0-13187 GCA_026262225.1 Inosperma sp. D86 | reverse complement strand
AAGTACAATATTGCATGCAGAATTTTGCTTATCCTGTTTCTACATCAAAATAAGAGGGACCACAACAAGAGTAAACAAAATCAGTTTCGCAGGCATTGCCAGTCCCCACTTGAATTATCACCTTGATCGCACTGAATTCCCGGACTTGACTATAGGTCACGGCGAGGTCCGTTACTTTGCCACCCTCGACGTCTATAGTGCGAGACGAAACTTGAGGAGTAGCGATGACGGTTTCATTCAGATTAGTGAGCTCATCGGCATTGACGATGTAGGTGTTGGGGATGATCTCGAATGGTGTAGTCGTGCCGAGCGTTACAGATGTCGGAGTAACCCATGAGCCTAAGGTGAAAGTCAACCTCTGGTAGTAGCCAGTCAAGTCCTGATGGGGGGCCTCCGCGCACTGGATGTTGACAGTGCCGAAAGGGATCTGATCAGCCGCGAGAATGAACGATTTCGTGTATTGATTAGGGTCTGTGTTTAGGTCACCATTGATACCAAAGGTGAGGGTCTCTTTGCCGTTGAACGTGTATGAACTAGAGAACTTGAGCTTGGCGGTTACAAGGTAGGTCGAGGCGTCGATTTGATGGCTGGTGATTTCTTGGTTGATCTCGACCCAGGGATTTGCTGAATACCAGAAATCTCTGTTCACGACGGACGAGGGTGACTTGAACAGGACGCCAAGGTAGTTCTTGACCGTCACCGGATTATTGCCGTGGATATTGGAGACGACCAGGGTACCATAATATTCGGTTTGTCGGTTTGCGGTGACGTCAAACAAAATTTCTTCAGACATAGTGTGGTCTTTTGGGGAGAATAGAGGTCAGTCACAATAACTGGAGAGATGGCAACAAATGTACTGACCAATGTCTTGGTGAATTGATTGGGAAATTATTGCGATTTCAGAAAAAGCAAAAGCTTGAAAGACAACTGGGTAGTTGGCTGGAGATTTGAGGAGCTTGTGCTTGCTCTTATATCGTGCAGGATAGAATAAAGTAATGCATGACAAATGGTATCTTTGGAGCTTTGTGTTCTGGAATGAATAAAATGGGGCTCATTGATCTTGTCGATCTATTTTACCTCTGGTATGGGGTCCACTCGAATTTAAGAGAATACGTACGGAGATCCGAAGAAGCACATCGTTACGAGAGACGATAAAGAGATTTTGGAGGAGAGGAGAAGATACAACCTCGCGTTTGCGTCGATGCCTGCCTAAATGTTCGAAATCCAATAGCCCAGCAGTGGCACTCCAACGTCGACGTCGACGTCGAACACAAAAAGAGTGGTTCAATGCATGTCCTATAGTGAGAGCATCGGATCTTGAGTTAGCTAATTTCTCTGCCAGAAGATGAGGTTACAAAGCTGAGGAAAGTCTAAGTCGGAGTTGACTGCCGTTGCAGAAAATATCTTACCGTGGGAGCTATTCGGAGACATTACATCTCTTTTGTTCCCAGGCCACGATTCTCCTTCGCCTCTACAGCGTTAGCTCAGGAATAGCAGTTTGTCTTAGCAAAAACCCACTGCACGGGGAATTTCTGGTGATTCTTAAATGGCATTCATCGACTAAGTTTAGATTCCACAATTATTGAACGAAACTTCGACGCTGCCGTTATTGGAGTCTCAGCAGGAAAACGGTTGCCCATAGCTTCCGAATGTGCTTCACCAGCTAGAAACTTAGACCTGTACCGGTTGTTGCTACTATCGGATCGACGATTCGAAAATTTCGCCCAGGCAAGGAGTATGAAGATACAAGATCTCAGGAAGCAACTTTTGGGTCAATTCATCATTTCTCAGGTCTTATTTCTGCGGGACGAGGGTGCTCTGGTTTCCTCCCTAACGCCCACAAGAAGGTTACACAACTCCTGTCGAGGGCACGCCTGCACACATCTACCCGTCAGGTTCGTTGAATTGCACCTCAATGCTACTATAGCCAAGATGGGATTTGGGCCATCCTCGTAAATTGCCATGCCTCGAATTTCAGCAGCATCAAGAAAGTCACAGGACGGCCTAAGCAATAAATCAGAAATGGGTTGCGGCCTACGCGATATGACCTGCAAACAAGATTAACAAAGGACTCATGTCCAGAAAGTTATCTCCAGGCTTTCCTAAACCAATTTTAATGATAAAAAGGCTACCATTGGGTTCAAGAGTTACAAATTCACCCGATGCGATGCAATCGACTGCATAAGGGCCAATTATTTGGCGGACAGTTCAAGGACAGTTACTACTAGTAATCATGTACTTAATTCAAGCAAACTTGGTCTTCGAAAACTTGGGTGGAGACGGCATCTAATAGGGTTTATGTCATTGGCCATTTAGACGGTAAGTTGAAGTTCAGTTCAGACTTGGCTCAGCTTGCCGGTATCTAATCAATAGATCATGGACATAGTACTTAAAACGAACGGGCATGCCTCTTCCTTCCTCCCCAGAATCTGGTATTCTTCATAGTTCAGCAGGTCTAACTTCAGCTCTACTTCACAAAGGTATGCCACTGGCCCCAAATCAAGCTGCGCTACAGGTCCCTCGACTCATGCCATCTGTCTCTGAATGTTTCCACTGTCCTGAGCATGTTGCGCTAACATGTAGGCCTATTCGTTCCTCATTTTCGAATCCTTAAATTTATGAATTATAAGCTTCGGCCTTTGCAAATTTTCCGTCTACTCCTGAAATGGCCGACGACTCGGAGCATAGTCAAGGAATTATATTGCTGTTTGGGTATACTACCATGCGAACGAGACCAACCCACCTTTTGTGCAGATGCGATCGGTCACTATTTTAACCTCTAGATGATCATCTTTTATTCGAAAACGAAGATACACTACTAGTACATCTTGGATAAACAACCTTCTTCGTGATATGGATTGCCCTTCCTCCACTTCCTATATCTTGTACTTCCATGACCGGCTTGTGTTTATCATTGCCAGCAATATGTCGAGCAGGTCAAGCAGGTCCTGAAGTCAACCAAACGAAGCCGTGGGACCACACTCAGCTGTAACATTTGAAAAGCTGGAAATAATGCTGGCCAATCTGGAGTCGCTGCAGAAGGTTCGGACTCTGAAGATCTCAAAGACAACAAAAGTGGAAGGTGCAAAAGTCATTGTCGAAATGGGCTACTTGGTGATGTTTCTACATGAGAGGTAAAGCGTGGTTGGTTCACTGACATTTTTTGAGCGCTACCCTGACCTTGTAGATGCATTTCAAGAAGAGGCCACTCTTATTTAATGATCCTTCTCCCGACCATTAACTCGTGTTTATTATGGGCCGCTTGGGTGGGATAGGGTTCTAGAACAATTCTTTCGAGCGGTCAGCGGAGGTGACCCAATAGTGTTTGCCGTTATATATGTATTATGGGGTGACCTATTTTTGACGCTCACTCAGTCTTCCCGCCAGCTCAACGTTTTCTCGGTCAGTTTCTTATCTCTCTTGTATGAGGCGTATTTAGCTGTTGGTTGCTTGATGTGAATAGGAGTTCCTCCTGCGTTCAATTACCTGGGATGGGTCTCTATCCAAAGGTATCAGAATCACGCATTTAGCAGAGTACAAAGCGGTAGCCAGACTGTTGAATAAAAATGCATTGACGAGTATTCGTGAGCAGATAAAATTGCCTACCACTGGTTACATAGTTGTTGGTACTGCCTTTTTCCGATTTGTGCATCAACTTGAAGAAAAGAAGTTACAAGTTTTTTTCGTCACCGACGCGCAACCGATACGCCCATGGCACAAGATTCAGCAGTAAAGAAACAAGACAGATTCCAAAAGATTGCTCCATTCCTCATCTCTAATCCCTGTCATCTTCATTCTCCTTGCCCTCCTCATCCACGTCGTCATCATCGCCATCGCCACCATCGTCACCGTCATCCCCATTCTCATCATCGTCATCATCCTCGTCACTCTGATCATGGTCACCTTCAAACTCATCTTGTCCATCACAGATGACTATAGAGGACACAACGCTCGCGACTGCACGCACAGCGTCACCCATCAAATGCCATAATATGGGCTTGAAGATGGTGAGTTTGCGAAGTTTCCACGTCTTCAGGATGTCTTGGTCAGAGCTGTCCCGCTGATGGCGGAGGAGTTCATAAAATGAATACTATAAGTCATACATAAATTCAGCTGCTTTAGAAACAAGGGAAGTAAGAAAAATGAACCTGGTCTGAACCGACGACCTTGGAAACGATCAAACGGAGTCGTTCTAGCTGTGGGAATCTGCGAGCTAGGAGCTCGAGGAAGGGGACGGAAAGGTGGCTAATGTGCGTGCTGAGGCCTTTAAGTTTACTCGTTTCCATTTTCGTCAACATCTGACCGTCGAGCGCATCGAACACTTTCTCAGCATCCTCCTGAGTAACTCATAACCGTGAATGACGAGGGAAGACAGGGTGGATGAGGTTTGTTCAATGAGGGTCAGAACAGCGGACAGGCCAGTTTTGGAGGACGAGGGATATATGTCGAGCGTTTGCAGGGATGAGAATTGATACTTGCTATTGGCCAATTTGGCGAGCCATGCACCCAGGAGATTTTCGGCTGACAACGTGGCTGAGCGGTTCCTTCGGAGGAGCAGGGCCGGCAGTCGCAATTTGAGATGTTGGAGCTTGACGGCATGGGCGGTGAGGAAATGGTGGAGATGTTCAAGGAAGCATTCCTGGGATGTGGTGAACACGGTGTCGAGGTTGAAGGATTTTAAGTTTGTAAAGAGAACCGGCGAATTAGATTGGGTGAGGTTACCGAAGAGTTGGGTCAGGTCAAGCTCTTTCGACCAGCTTGTGATTCGGAAAACTTGGAGGGTCGGAGCCAATGAACGTATAAATGGAACGAGTGTGATAGACGACGATTTCTTGATTGACCCATCGAGACAACAGCTAAGGACTAGGTCTTTGGTTAGGTCGGTGGACAGGACCAGATCCAATTCGGTCAAGTTCTCAAAATGGACATTGTGCTGCGAAAACGAGGCGACCACATTCACATGTGCTTTCAACGATAGTGTCTGGAGTGTCCTTTTATGGAGGATTTGATTACTTGACAAAGGAACGGGATGAAGTTGTCTGGAGGTAGTTTCATGTGGAGGGAGGTTAAATTGGGCAGGAGTCGGAGGGAGTAGATGAAGGGTTCTATGATTGGCAAGCTACTGTCAACCACATTGACGGAGAGGATATTTGTTCTCTTCGCCACCAAGGGGTCGCTACACCATTACAATCAGAACCATTTTACATAAAAGATATTTCTTGTGGACATACGTGACCCTCCGAAAGAATTGTAGAGTACGTTCTGGAGATTGAGGATCGATCTTGACTTTCTTCCATCTAATATTAAGCCAGAAGGCAAGAAAGAAGCTATTGAGTGACTTGAGTTCACGGAGTTCGGACTTTGCAATATATTTTGCGATGTGCAGCCATGTTTCAGTGGGAAGACCAGAGAAATACACCATTGAGATCGGGAAGAGAACGAAGCGTCTGCTATCGCGATAGCGATCAGTGGCAAGTCCGATAGACTTTACGATGTCATTTGATTCTGTCCATCTACGTGAATCTGGTTTTCGACAGCCATTCCAAATTAGGTATCAGTACCCGCTAATCCTCTCGGCTACACCGAAGGCGTACCCGCACCAGCAGATGTGGCAGGACACGAATGGACCGACTTCGGTCGATCATCGACATGGACTATGGGTAATCAATGTGGCCGACACCACGTTAACTCCGTAATGGTGTTGCTCGAAGATGAGCAGGCAACCGGCCTCACCATGGGTGGTTGCGAGAGTCGAATCGGTCATGAATGAGTCCCTGGAAGATACTGCAAACATAAAACCGTCTAACAGTTGTAGATAAAATGTGGCATTCTATCCCCAACCTGGAGCGAAATACTATGATCAAAATGCATCTCTCCAGAAGAACTCACTCTCATACCCATTACATACCCAGGACGTTGATGGCATCTGATTTACAACTCTCCACACGGGAAAAATTCGCGCAGTTGAAATTATTGAAATTGGTGTAACTGACGACGAAGGCCAGTAACTCTGCTCCACTCTGCATGCGGATCAGGCCTTTCAAATCCAAAGGGGATCGTGCAGGCTCGCGAAATTTCTTCACAGCGAGAATGTGCAAAACGGTTGATCATAAAGACAAGGTACAAAACTCACGATAGGTATATCCTTCAGTCTCAAAACATTATACTCGATGATGTCAACACAGGAAGCCTAGACATCGTTTAATCCTAGAGGAAAAATTGCATATAGGTAAGTTTTGGTTACAAAGAAGAGAATTTGCGATTCGGGATCTAATCCCCCAAGTCTAGTAGCCCTCCTGTTCCTGTCCCTGACGACGTGCTTCTGAATATTCCAGCCGTTCATGTACTGGTAGAGAGTATTGTTCTGTCTGAGGGTTACAAATCGGCCAGATTGAAATGGACGCTATTGGTTTCGTCATGCAGCATTTCCAGTGGTTCATTGGTATCCTGCTGATAGTTAGAAACAAATCATGTCAGACAAAACATCTGAGTCACCTAAAAAAATGCATTGTATAACGAAAAGTTCTTTTGCATCGTCACTTGCGATTTGACGGACTCGGAGACAAAAATGGCGTTTCGAGCTCCGACTGTCACGGTCACTTCGAACAACTCTGACCCCTCGATTTACTACTCGAGCTCTACGTTTCATAGGAAAATAATGGCTTCAACCGAGATCGCTGTTCTTACGGTGCATTCCTATACTTACTAAAGCGCAAATACCACAGAGAGTGTCATCTAGAACAAGGAAGGGTAAGCACTACGTTTCCTCGTTGGGTTATGCAGTCAGTTCCTGACGTCCCCATCTCAGCACCCCTCCCAGCCAGCGACATCTGATCTTTCCTAGGAAGCACCTGGAGGATGGCCGTAGCGCTACAACATCGAACCAGGAATCCTCTGTCTCCTTGTTCTCCGTTTGGGGTCGAGTCTTCTGGAACCAAGGACGGGCTAAGGCTACAAACAGAAAAGTTCGTGGTTGCTTATTTTTTCGTACATATAACATGGGGACGTTTGTCGTTGCCAGCATCCCTCCTTGATCAGCAACGTCTCTCGTAGATCGCCCTGGAGGTCATCCTCTCCTAATCCCTCTCGCAACATCCAGAAAGGTCTAGACCTGCATGTCCATCGTGGCAAGACAATTATGGAGACTGCGTCCTCCGACACTGTCGCTATCATTTATATTTCCTAGCTTCAGGTTTAACCTGCAAACCTGGCCCGTGTCCCAGCTTTGGCGTACGTTAGCGCTAGCTAACAATAATTCTGCTCTAGTGTCCGCGAGTGTGAAGAGACAGCTGCTGAAGTTCAATAACTAGTGGCATCCTCAGAAATGGCAGGACACATTTACGCGCATGAAACGCATCATTACTAGCAAGTAGAGCGTCCAGAAAGGTGCACGGAAATCAGGAGAAGAACGGGGCGTTGGATTTCGTGAAGGTGTAAAGGACCCTCGATGCCATGCATTATCTGTGGGAAACGTGAGAGGAAGTTAGGCGCATCGAAGGCAGAGTCAAATTTAAGTAGATGGGTACTGAAAATGGAGACTGGCAACACAGAAACGCGCGCGTGCAAAGGCTGCCACCCAAGCTTATATGCATCGTTCTGGTAAGTTTCAAGAGGCACTTGGTATGTTCTTTATTGTAACTTGTTTGGAGTAGCGCTGGCGGTAACCAGCCGAGGTCCCCAAGTGCCAAAAATAAGGGCGGTAACGAACTGTCATATGGAAAAGGCTGGAGAATATGGAAGCCTCCGTGAGTAATGTCCTTTAAGTAACTACCATTGTTTTTTCTAACCCCGATCAGCTTCCTCAAGTTTCATCACTATAGCTATGTCCTCTTCACGGAGGTGACTTTGATCAATATGCACTCACGACGACCATTTTAAACACACCGTCACTACCGGCATTCCGATCACCGAGGCTGGCGGCATCTGTGATAAGACAATAGACGTTATGGTATAGTCATTATTTCTTTCAATTCCTACACTCAAATGGGCCGTTAGACTACGATGGACACCTGGGTTTTGAAGGTCTGGTTGCCGAAGTCCACCAGCTTTGCTGTGATGCCGACAACAACAATGTGTCTGCTGTCCTTCGAAACTAATTTAATCGACAGACAGTGTCAGTGGCGGACTGTCCTAAACCTCCTAAATGTTTAGGTAGGCATGTACCTACACAACGACTGATCTCAACTGAACGTCTATCAGCGCATGATAGGCTGCTGCGGTTTCTCTCCTTCAAATTTCTTTGAAAGCACGCCGATCAGTTTACGTTCCTGGTGTGTAAGTTAGACAAATCCAGGTACTATTGTTTCATATCTGCCAAGTCCGCCTACTTAAGTTCTTAGTAAGTAGCCATCCCCACCCGAGTCGGCTCGTCTCACCTTACAAATGACCTACTACTTTTGGTCGACCCTGAAGTGGGACTGGGGAAAGAGGGGGAAAATCGAGATCGCATAAGGGGTGTTTTCTATCTCCTTCTCGATCGTGGATCAACTGATGATGTAAGTGCGCCCGCTGAATACGGAAATGGTGCGACGACAACGGACAGGTCTCGTGTCGCAGTGTTTCGATGAAGTGAATCGAACACTTCTTGCGCAAGATAGATGACCACCTCAGGGATTATTGCTGCTTAGGCTTCTATTCACCACCATCTGACTTCTCGCGCACGGCCGATTCTGCTATGTATAGTCGTGAGACTAGTCATCTGGTTTCTTCAGTGCTCTCGGAGAGATTGTGCGCCCATGTCCACAGTGTCCTGGGCGCTCTAAACGTCATTCAGAAGGGCCTTGGGACTACCTCAATCTGGCTAATGGGTGTCCAGGTGAGACGACACAGAACGTAACCAATAGCCAATCGGTGCGCGGATATATTTGCAACCGCCTTGGACATAGATCTCATATCTTCCACAGACCCCGATCTCCGCATAATTTACGCTCCTTTTATATTCACCGGGGATTAAAAGTGCCCAGCATCAACCCACAAACTCGAAACCAAGCCCTTTTCTGGCTTGCACTTTCCCTACCTTCGCATCCAACAGCGCTCACAGCTGTACAAGGAAGAAACTCGCTCACTATGCGATTTCTCGACTATGCCCCATCTTTACTGGTAGCGTGCTTACCGTTCGTTGTGGCTAAATCTTGGCCCTATGATCGAGTCCTGTCCCACGACAAAGAGGGACTGCGGTTCACCCCCAACACTTCCGCCCCAGAATTCTCCTCTACTCCCAAGGACCACTTCGTTCACTGGTTTCGCGGAATCGTCGACAAAGATGAGGGCCAGTTGATGAATATATTTAAGAACGGGACCATTCCGGAACACATATTGACCTTCGATCAACTGATTCACCACATCCAACTTCCCGACTCCTTACCAGAAGACACTCGAAAGCCTCCCCGTTCGGCCAGCGAAGAGGCAGAGCGCCTTTTCCAGAACCTCAATTACCCTCTCGATCAACGCTGCACCATCAATAAATCGTGGTGGTGGTATCGCACATACGATGGGAGTTGCAATTGGCTCAAGCAGAACGAATGGCACGAAGGTGCGATGGGAACGGCAAAGCAACGCGATTACCACCAACACATGTATGCCGATGGCATCTCAAGGCCCAGGGAGGGTCCAAACCCCCGTGCTGTCAGTAATGCTTTCTTCAAGCGCAAAAAAACGTTGTACTACGAACACACACCATTGCTCTTGGGCATGATTGAGGTGCGTGTACCCCGCTCCGGCCACTGGGAACAGGAAGCTGATTTTTGATGCTGCCCAGTTCATCATGCACGATGTGACATACAGCCTGGACTCATCGACCGAGTACATTGACGTACCAATGCCTGAAGACGAAGATAAGTTCTACCCCAACACCACACTCAGAGTATGGCGGACTGCCCCGATGCCAGGAACTGGGACTTCCAAGGAGAACCCACGCGAGATCATCAACATGGCAACCACTTGGCTCGACATTTCGTCCCTCTATGGCAGTACGCCTGACGTCGCAAATGCGCTGCGGTCACACCAAAATGGCAAGCTTCTGACCCAGGAGATTCAAACTCGTGGCACTAAGAAGAAGGCATCGTACCTCCCATTTAACTCAATGAACGTACCTACTCGCACTCGTCCCGGGCTTGACTCGAAGAACCTTTTTGCCGGTGGAGACCCTCGCACTAATGAAGACTGGATGATGCTAGGTGTTCACACTCTGATGCTCCGGGAACACAATCGTCTGTGCGACATTTTACTGAAGCAGAAGCCTGATTGGGATGACGAGCAGGTCTACCAGACCGTCCGTCTCATCATGTCGGCAAAGTACTCCCTGATGGCGAACTCCTACCAGATGGCCTATTGGTCAGACCAGATGCCCTGGCCAAGGGACGATGGCTTCCCTCTCTACCGTCAAATGTCAGGCAAGGGTCCGTTGGAAATCAGCGCCGCTAACTCATATCCATGGCCTCTTGTGACCAAGAATGGGAAACCCATGACAGTGTCAGCTGAAATGGCTGTGGTTTATCGCTTCCACGAGTTCATCATCTCGAGTTTCCCTATCAAGGATGGCTTGAACGAGACAATTTGGGAGCAAGATCTCTTTGGAACCGGTTTTAATGCCTCTGGCTTTATCAACGCCGGCCTCGAAAACGTTCTCCGTGGCATGGTGGCATCGCATATCCCCAACTTCAAGTCCGGTGTCGACGAAGCATTCCGCAGTGCTGGCATTTACCGAGGTGTTCCCTTTGATGTCGCGACCTGGAGCGTCGTTCACGAGCGCGAGCAAGGCCTTCCTACTTTTAACCAGTATTTCCGTGCCTACAGCAAGCAAGACCCTGCAGTCCATGTGCCCATACGAGACACATGGGAAAAATTTTCGTCGGATCCTGAGATGGTGGCCAACCTGAAGAGACTCTATAAGACGCCTGATGATGTTGACCTCGTCGTCGGTGTCCAGCTTGACGAAGAGTATTTCCCTGGTACCACGGTGCCCAAGTCGGCTCTGATTATCAGCCTGTTCAGTCTGTTTGGCATGGGAAACTCGGACCGGTTCTCAATTGGTTTCTCCATGATGCGTTGCCTGCTTGTGGACAAACCGTGGGACTGTCATCCCACCAATGCGCTTGAGGAACTCCTCTGGAAACGACACAATGTTTCTGGGTTTCCAAATTTCCGTTTCTACGACACTTTCTGGCTTACCGAATTGGATATCCAGGCGCATGGAACGAACCTTCTCTGGCGTTTGATCACCGAGAACTCCGAAATCCAATGTGTACAGAAGTCCCCTCTCTTCCCATCCGACCCAGTCACAAATCCCATATTATGTGCATTGCCGAAGACTCCAGCAGATGTTCCAGAACTTGTGCTCACTGCGCTCGAAGTTGCCACCTACATCACTAAACACAATGTGGTGCAAATCATTGTCGTTTTGTTAGCCGGCGTGGCTGCGGCCGCCATTTTCCATTACTGGAAGAATTTTGATGTACCGCCTGTGCTGAGAGGATGGCCGATAATTGGCGAGGCCCTCGTGTTCCAGAAGAAGCCTTTGACGATTCTTGAGAAAGGATTCGCCAAGTACGGAGAAACCCCATCCCGCTCCTTCGGGATCCAACTCGCGTCCTTCACGCATTACGTTCTAACTAACAGAAAAGACTTGGAGATGATGAAGGCAGATAACCTCTACGAGGTCAAATTTAGCTTGCACCAGTTCTTACAATCCATCAACTTCTCTATTATCACGGAGAAGGTCAACTTTGAGTCGGATTTGCATACCAAGCTCATTCGGACGCATTTTGGCAACCCTGAGACACTGGCTTCGTTTGGACAAGTCATTCAAAGGGCCAGCAAGGAGTTCCTGGAAAGAAAGCCTCTCGCGACCAAGGGAACTGCTCGTAAGCACGCAGGTGGTATCAACGACTGGATCAATGAGTACATTACTTTTGTGGTGTCTCGTTGCATTGTTGGACCAGAGGGCTACGACAATGAAGACCTCATCAAGACTTTCCTCAAATTCAATGATAATGCAGTGGCTGCCATGGGTTTGTCGTCCATGTTGCCCAAGTTCTTGCAGTTCCTCGCCTCGTTCAATATCAAAAAGGACTTTAAAACGGTGCAGAAGGTCACGCTTCCCATTATCGCAAAGAGGAGGAAGCTGCCGATTGGTGACAAACAGGAACCGGTGTTCTTGGACTACATTATTCAGGCAGTGGATGATGACAAACGTGCTGCTGGTAAGTCTCACATTCTAGAACCAATTACCTCGATGTGACAGTGGATTAACTCAATCTGGCAGACCTCATCGCTATCGTTGTCTGGGGCGGACTCGTCAACCTTCAATCCACCTTCTCTTCGACCCTCCTCGACATCATTAACGATCCGAACGGCCAGACCTCAGTTGTACCGACTCTTACATCTGCTACGCCTTCCAACCTCGATACTTTCTCCCCTGGCGCCCCATCACCATGGTCTACCCTCCGCAGCGCGATGTTTGAATCCATCCGCCTTAGTGGGCCAATCACTGGTCCCGCCCGCGTCGTCCTCGAGGATGTCCATCTATCCAGCCAACCATCCTTGCGTATTCCCAAGGGCAAAGTCGCCACTCTCAGTGCGTATACAATCCATCGCGACACCGCAGTGTGGGGCAACGATGCGGCTGTTTACAGGCCAACCCGTTTCATGGCCAAGCCACCACCCATTGGCGAGCCAGCATTTGTGACATGGGGTCTCATCGGGCCACATACCTGTCCCGGCCGGTGGTTTGCTCAAGCGACGATCCAGATCATGACGAAGACGGTGCTGGAGACGTATGCATTCGATCCCGAGAGGAGACTTGCCGACAAGCAAAAATATGTCTACACAGCAGGAAACGTGGGTCGAGTCGCTGTGGGAATGACTGTTAAGGTCAAGTAATGGGAATGTTGGTTTTGTATGCAAATGATTGTTTTTAGGTGAGGAACATAGCTGTCAGAGAGTAATAAATGGCCGATTCTGTATCTTGCGGATTTATATGTAGTAATTTCTTTCATGAGCCATGTGCAATACTATTACTTTATTAGCCTATCTTGTCAGACGACCAATTCGTACCGGTAATAGAAGGGACTTGAATTCATTTGATATATGGTTCATCTGAGTCCTCTTGTTTTGTCAAATAGATGTTTTGTCAAATAGATGCAAATATTTTCCGTGACCAGCAACTTGTTCAGCCGCACATCCCAGCG
>JAIUJM010000696.1:0-13191 GCA_026262225.1 Inosperma sp. D86 | reverse complement strand
CATCTAATCACATGATTTTACCAGATATAGAAAGCTCTGATACAGGGCTACCAAATATCAAAAATTTCCTTTTTAGGAAGTTACTGTCTACAGGCAGGTCACTGATCATCACTAGTGACTATAGGCAATTGCAGTCAATAAGCAGATGTCACTGCTTGTAGACAGCCTCTCTAATTCTTAAATACTGCTCTTTACTATTATACTGTCTATAGGCAGTACTGCTTAAAGGCCTATATGATACATCAGCCTAGTCTGCCTAAAGGCACATTTTGAATGCTTCAACTAGCTGCACTGGCTGCCTGAGGCCCTGAGCCATCAAGTAGCCACTATCAAATCATTTGTAGAGCCAACGTATGTCCCACTGTGACTTATAGCCCCAACTGAGTCAGTATAGTGCAAGACACTGCCATCTAAGACGATTTGTAGTTTTTAAGTTAGACAAATGACAGGTGCGATTGGAACTGATCGGCCACGAGCCGATCAGTTCCCATCACGTTTAAGATACAGCTTATTATTCCCCTTGTTGGTATTATTCCTATGTGTGCCTTTGAAATGTCCGTACCTTACCAGCATTTCTCGATTTAGACCTGACTCTTACATTGCAGTGTTGGTGATTACTATAGGCGGTGTGGCATGTGTTTCTTCTTAAATTCAGTCATGCCATCCCATTCACATTTTACTTTACATAGTATTTTCATGGTCGTTATGCAAGTGGACTCAAATTTGATTGCTTCAATACAATGTGTAAGAACAGTGACACCCATACTCATAAGGCACGTAACTGTGGATGCACTGCTGTGAGTACTGATTCAGTTCTTTCGCGAGGTTTTTATACATTGAAAATTATAGTATCAAATCATATCCCCATGGATTGAAAACTTGTTCTTGAAGGTTCATCCTGGTGGTTTTAATCCTTTCACACTCAAGATAGAAGCCACCTGCCAAACAAGGATATGGTCGGAATTTCATTAACAAGGGTTCAAAATCTTTTCTGGACGGAGCTGGACAACATTCTTCTGCAGCACTGCACTGAATCTGCTGCGGTTGACTTGAATTTATAGAATATAATTTTCTGTGTCTACTTAGATAAAGCCATAAAGCATGCACAATCTAAATTTTCAACACATGTAGTGGCATACTACTCTGTTTATGAACGTCTTGTCAGGATAACGGCCTAGGATTTGTTAGTTTTTTTATGATGAGTGGAGGTGGGGTAAATTCCAGATGATTGGGAATCCCTATTCGGTCAGTAGGAATGGTAGTTGGGAAGATAAGGTGTGAAATGCGATCATATTGTTTCCAGATATAGTCAAAATTGTTTTCATCGCCTATAACCCAGTTTCATACCCTGAATTGAGTGCAGTAACTGAGAAGCACACGTTCTACATGTGTTTAAGTGTTAAATACTTATGGGTGAATCTACTGCTTGAGGTCCCTTATCTCCTGGAGTGTCAGCTGAGGTGCGATCTGGTTCTTATTTTCTATTCCAGGTCTGATCAATATTTTCAGGGTTCTTTGACACAATGAGTCTGCTGCGTTTGCCATGATGAATTTAGTAATATAAATTCCACATCTTTTCCTTGCCTCACTGGACAGAGTCTGGAGTCATGTCCTCTAAGAGAGGAAGGAAACAAAACAACATCTTGCCCCTAACTTGAGCACTGCAGGTTCAAAGGGATTTCCAAGCAAGACAATGTGCTCATATTGAGGTGTGTTGTTCAATGATATCGATTCTTGTTTGAACCTTATAACGCATACTTCCAAACCTCCAGGCCTTGGAAGAATGAATTGCCGAAAATCAATTGCTTCGCCAGGCCTTGATGTCATCACCATTACCTCGTCTACCACACAGTAGAGGTCCAACTGGCAAAGAGCAGCCATGCTATGAGGCAGACGAATTTCGACACTAGACAATCTCTCCTAGTAGAGAATTCACTGGCTCTCCCTCGTCACATACTGGGTCCTCTGAGCTGACAGTCACTCTGTCAATACCCTCCCATACAATAACAATGATGGATGCCAGTCCCTCGCTCCCGACTGACTATATGGAAATTAACGTGTATTACCAATTCCAATCAGAACAGGGACATGCCATAAGGTCTCCACAATCATACCATCCGAACTGAATCCACAATCGTTTGAATTCCCTTCCTTTTGGTCGTGTCCATACAGCACGTCCATCACAGACAGTTCAACACCCTCCTCTTTCTTGTTTAAATTCTGCTGTCTCAATGCAAGGAGGAGGTCCCTAATTTGACTAAAATGTTTCAAGTTGTTGCAATATTTTGTGTGTCTCAGAAATCCGTAGTGTTTCAGGCAGAGAAACGATATTCTGTATCTTTCAGTCTTTGGAATAGAACAATCTTATTTCAACAAATAGGGACAATCACTTGAAATAACAGGAGTAGAGTCATGGCGCTGCCACAATTTTGCATGCCTGCATTATTTGGATGTTTTATATCCGCAATTGATGTTTTCATCTGTTATATGGCCGTTAAACTGCTGAGTAGAGTGACAATAAAAATGCGATGAAACATGGCCACCATCAGGCTTATACCAGACCCAAATGGAGCCAATGGCACATGCATTGATGGAATATATGCCGTGTATCTATCGACCTTTCCGCCATGACAATGACGACGACTGACAACACAGATGAGGAGGAGGGTAGATGGGAGAAGTGTGTACAAAGTGCGCCTTTTTTTTTAAAAAAAATGAAGATTTCTAACTCTATTGATGGGATATGTGAAACAACGAGGAGGGGGAACTCCCCTCGCTGTAATAGGTCTATTTTGACATGACCAGAGGAATTTCTCCTCGTCCTGTCATTTTCATGTCGACGCGAAGAGGAGAGACTTCCCTCTTCATGTCATTTCATTTGACTCAACGAGGAGCATCTGCTCGTCGCCGTCTTGTTGTTCTTACTCCAGCCCAACGAGGAGGGAATTCTCCTCGTGTTGTTTCATTTTGACGAGGGGGAACTCCCCCCTCATCGCGTTGATTCATTTCGACCTGACGAGGAGGGATATTCTCCTTCAGTGCAATCATTTTGTTCCTATGATTGATGGTACAAGCCTTCTCGCTCCCGAATTGATGTATGGTGGACAACATTGTTCCACAAGAGATTTTTTCAGTTAGGGGAGTTTTCACACAATTTGTTATATAGGTTTCTTTTCTTTTCTTGAACTGTGTGTATCAGTAGGGTCATCACAGGACATGGGTTTCTTTTGTCATTCGTTACGGTTGTATTAGGTTCCTGCTCTTTGAAGTCTTGGGTCTAGACTATAAATTTCAGTGGATTGATTTCCTTTTATAACCCGCTTAGCTACACTTCTATTTCCTCTCATTCACATCACGCACTTGATAGATGATAATAACGCCTTCCCAGGATAGGCTGTAAAAAATGCATCAGAGAAAAATATGATATGAAGCCCTATTTAATTTCACCTGCCTCGTAACACGGAGAACATCATTGCCAAAGTAGCCAGCTGGCCTTAATTGATTACATTAAAAGTCTGTGATATAAGCTTCCTGCCATAGCGGGTTATGGGTTTAATTTATGTAAGTGTAGGATGATATCATTCCCCATCTTCAGAAAAATGCACCAAAACCTGTTGTTAAAGTCAACACCCATGAAATGCGTAGCATGGCATGGGTGACTGTGCATTGGCATGTTGGATTATGCATTTTCGACACACCTCGACATGTCAGGCTATTTAATCCATATCAGAACCAAGGCATTCCCTCTGCTTGCCCTCTGAGTCTTTATACCTTCTTTGTATCCACAACTGTTGTCACATTCCTCTAATAATTGGTGATTTAATGGATGCTTCTGCCATAGAAAATTCAATAGTGGCACTGCAAAACCACGAGGCTCAGCAGTCGTCAACATCGACTTATACTACATGGTGAGCAGCCCTCCTATTTGTTAGTATATCTCTATGACAATCCATACCCTTCAAGATCAAGAATTACTGTTGTATGTGCAAAGGTGTGGCCTTGTTTCTGTCCATTGCCACCAAATCTAATCTCTATTTGCATCCAGTGCAAGGGGGGAAGCTCAGATGCGACAGAAAACAGTCTTGCAAAAGTTGTGCAAAGCATAACTGGGAATGCTGATATAATGCTGCTGCCACTGAGAGGATGTAAGTATGATGCGTGCATATCTAACTTTAACTCAATATATTCTTATCATCTCCGTAGCAATATTCACTTGTTGCACATCCAGACGACACAACTAGAGGCTTTTATGACAATGTACACCAACGGCCATTTCCAGACGACTTGTGCTTTGACAAACCCACCATCATCCTTGGCTGCCACTTCGAACACGTCTACGATCAATGCTGCAGACTCTCCCCTGTTTCATGAACATCACCACCATGCCGCTGCTCTCTCAACAAACACATCTCATGATGACTCCATATCAAGATCTCTCCATTCCCTTGCATCAACTTTGTCTGAAGATTTGGAGTTGGCTAAATTACCTGAGGATCAAACAGTGGAAAGTATGAAGAAGAAACATTGTGACACCTCAGTTGGAGGTATTTCATGGACCACTTTTTGCCCAACTGATCTCACATTCTGGTCTCTTTTGTAGATTCGAGCAAGCCGCCTATCTTCATTGGAGAGACAACTTCTGACAATCATAATCAAAGGAGCATTACTGATGCTGATCAAGATTCTGTAATGCTAACAATGGTATGAAGAGATGTAGATCCACTGTCATTGGTTATCGTAATCAGGATTTCATCCATGACAGCCGGATGCCTCCCAAGGTGACTGTTTCACAACCTTGGTTTACTGTCTCATTCTGAAACTGTCTTGAAAATTTAAAAACAAACTCCAGCAACAGACCAATCGCTTGCAATTGGGATCCCCTCCAATGTCATCATCACCCAACTTCGACACAACACAAGCAATGCCTGGTGATCTTCAGGTGGAAGCAATTTACAGATCGCCGTCAACTAAAAATCATGGTTCTGAAACTATCCACTCCACTTTTGATGTTGGCATGCCTCTACGGAATATGGAGGATCCAGTTGACTTGCTACCAAGGAAATATCAAAACATCTGAGTTTCTCCAGCTTTGCGCCAGCTGCCCCCTATACCTATCCCTTCCTTGGCTTTAGCTCAGCAGGTTTTAGACCAGAGCTGCCAACACCACCTGGTGCATGGATCAAGCCTTTCTGCAAACCAGTCTCTTAACAGCCTAGTTTATGGAGTCCCAGCTACGAGCCCAATTTCAACTCCATTTCTATCTTCGACTAGCCCTCACATGACACCACCACTCTTTGGCACAGCAGTTGGTTTGGTTTCCACCAAACAGTCCACTGGTTACTTCTCACCTCCACATACATATGGTGCAACATATTCCAACCCATCTGCCTCACCAGGGATCACTTACGAAGCTTTCTCTATACCTGGCAATCCAGGTTACGTATGCCAGTTGCCCACCTTATATCCTCAGTCTGTTTATGGTGGAACATATCCAGCTTCATGCTTGTATGGGACTCCACTAGCAGTAAGGAAATGGGAGAGTCCAGAATGGCCACAGGATGGTCAGCTGCCTTTGTAACTTCCTTTTGGATGTGGAAAGTTTTCTCCGACAACTCCAACTGTATAAGTTTCCGTTTGCCACCCATCGGCATGGGTTTGTGTATCGTTTGGAATTTCAAGGTCACTTTGACTTAGTATATATTTTAGTGTTACTTAGGCATTTATTTGTTGTAGATCAGTCGAATGCATTGTATGCTGCCATACAGTCTTGATAGAGTCCAGGAAAAAAGTCCACGGCAGACATGTAGGTCAAGTTCAGTCACTTAAAATCAGATCAAGGTTCGGCATCACTGCATGTCCAAAAATGCAACCATTTCCTATGTAAGTATGTGGACACACTAGGACTGCCATGAATGCAATGGCACCTGGTGTGACATCTTATATCTGCCAAACTCTGCCTTGTGTCTTCAGTGCTGGTTGCTTGTTGCCCGAGATAGAGGTGCCACCAAAGAATATTCTTAGAGATAATGTGGTTAGATATATGCAGGATAGAGCCTGGCTAAGACAAACCTTGGTAAGCTCTTCGCATTGAAAGAGGTTCTTTATAACTCATTGTCTATTCGGGAAGAGAAGGGGAGGGAACTTGGGTATCCATCACGATCGGTTGGAAACCTCAGCAATGCTGGCACATCTTCTCGTTTATATAGAACCCAGTAGAATTGAGTTGGCTGGCTGAAGATTTATACTGCAGTGCTAGAACAAAATTGGTGGATGATACTCCTTTGATTTGAATTTAGTTGTCCAAGGAACTGAAGGAGATCAGAACAAATTCAAGGTTGACAAAGTGACTTACTAAAATTCGAAATGGAATGATTTTTCCATATCATCATAAAATTTGTTGGGCACGCTCTCATAGAACTCAGCTATTATACCATGCAATTTTGAAAGTTCCAAATCATACCACCCAGGGTCCATACTATTTGTTGGTGGTCACTCTTGTCACTGCCAGAGCCGCAGGTGGAACAAATATTTCATTCATGACTCTGAACTTCTTTGCACACTGTGAAATGAGCTTGTCTCAGCTCGACAACACTGTTCAGGAACTCCTAGTATTTTTTTTTGCCTTTAAGATTTGTGCGCAGTTTGGAATATTGTATTTGAAGTTTTTTTATCTGATCTTGAAGCTCACCGACTTTGATCTGTGCGGTCTTGAGAGCCTAAAATTCTAGTCAGTCAACAATCATTTTGCAGTAAACATTGAGCAAATTTACCAACATTTTGATAATCCACGCTTGGCCTTGCGAGGAACAACAGGGAATGTCCAGTTGTCCTGAGTGTAAGCGGTTGACTTATCAGAGTCGCTGGATGAGCTGACATCACTGAGATTCTTTTGTTGCTTGCGAGACATTGTGGTACCAGAGAAAGGGGAGGTGTCCATTGGAGGGGATTAGAATCCAACGTTCGGAGTTCCCACCCATTTGTCCTTCCATGAGGCTTTGTGGAGGCAAGGTACGACTCACATTATGACTTTGCAAGGAATTTTAGCAATGCAAATAAATGTAATAAGGAGAATTCGTATGGCCATCATTGGTCCGATAAATGCCTCCTTCGGTCAAGACAACAGCCATACAACATCTGAAATCGGATGCCATTGACGAGTCAATGGTGGACTGCAATGCGTGAGTTACAGGTTAATGCTTCAGAATCTCGCAACACACAGGTAATTGGAAGGTTTAATATATATGTCAATATCCAGGATGACAATGGAAAGTAGATGGATTAGATAAACAAAGAACCAGACGTACAGACAGTATAGATCATGCGTTTTGTCAAATAATACCACAGAGGACCAACTGCTTAGATGTTACTATTAGTGTTGTCTCATCGATTGTCGATCATTCAGGTTAACACACAGTCTACTGATGCAAAGTCCCATCCAAGTCGACGTATACTCTAAACCCAGGGACGACACGAAGTCTAAGCCCCATATGTGCAATTGGTCAGTGGTAGTGGTAAAGGTGATGTTGAGATTGTTCCTGCATCATTGACCGAATGCATGTCACATGTGGCCAAAAATACCAACGTCTGGATTAGTTGGCTTCGAAACCATTCAAAGGCGCTCCAGCTCAGGTTGTACATAAGTATGTTTAAATAATTAAAAATAATATTAAGTCTATCTAATACACACAAGAAAGACTATAATTTTGATGTGATGAAGAGGGGAAGCCCCTTTATGACATTGAAACGAAACACAACAAGGATGGGCACCCATCCACACATCAAAAATGGAGATAAAACGAGGAGGGGAAATACGAGAAGGGATTTTCCCTCCTCATTGGGTTGAAATCGAATGAGACGAGAAGGTAAATCCTTCTAGCCATTTTCAAATGGAAACAACATGACAAAGAAGGACCTCCATCTTTGTCATGGCAAATTTGGAACACACATTCAAAACCCTCAAATCAGTGAACTTATCAAAAACCACAGCCAAAGGATTTTGAATATCTCCCATGTGAGCAGCTGTCAGCGGTGTGTTTTGAGTACTGGCCGAATGGACTTGGTAGAAAATAAAATTAGAGTGTGAGATACATGGCCTCAGTTGCCGTCACTTCTTCGTTCAAGGTCTTGATGATAATGTCTACATAGGCGTCCTGAGTAGACTTATTAAGACCAGTCTTGACCACAAGAAACACTATCCCAAAATACAGCGAAAGCTTGGAAGATAACAAGGGTGCTCACTTATGTAAACAAGACAGTTGCAAAGGCGACCTACTGAGGCTTCATGAGCAGATGATATGGCACCCTTGCAACAAAATCCAGGACCTTCTGGTTCCATACCTCTTCTTTATAATCCTCACCCTCTCCAACAGCATTTGGGCTTTAAACATCAACGTCGGGTTTGTCTCTTTTACCTTCCCGTCATATTCACAGGCTCGTTAACCTGTATACTACTCCAACCCGCCAATGAGAAAATCACCTCCATGAATCTCAATTTTAAGCTGGGCGTGTCAAATAGGGCTTGGGAGCAAAAAGCGAACACAAGTCTGCTAAGATCAATCAACAGGAAGCGCTGCAATGAAGCCCAATGCTCTAGGATGGATATAATGGCCTCAATGTGTGCGATGGTTAGTGATGAGGGAGGAGGTGTGCCAGTACAAACTGTAAGGTAGGTGAAGATTTCTTCAAGAAGGGTTGCCTCGTCAGGATACATGGTTATGGTTGATGTGGACTAAAGGATCATAAAGTCAAAGGTGATTTGCAGACTAAATGTAGGCAAAAACCTACAATCTCATTCCTGAAGGCTTCGTCCAGCTGCAGGAACTTTGTCTGCATTAGAGTGACATTGGTTTGATTGAAGCTAACAGGCTTTGTCTGTGAATCATATCCCTTAGCAGGTCCCCTTGGTGTACAAAAGGTATTAAATACTACTGGAAGAATTTTCGCTGCAGTTGCTGCCTCAGAAGAGCAGGTGTCAGCTCACTCGCTGCTGGTGCGCTGGTTGGCAGACTCAAGGAGACATACCAAGAGGATCCAGTGAAAGGATCCATGGATTGGGCCCTTGCTCCAATAGTCGCAGGGCTTGATGAAGTTCGATGCATCTTGATGCAACAATTATGAGCTCACCAAACGGCATAACCTCCGAACCTGTAAAAGGATCAACAAACTCCTCTGCCCCTCCTCCAAGTTTGACTCCAGCCATATTTCTCTCTATGAATTGGATGACTTGGTTGATGTAGCCCAGAGATAGATTGTTAATATGCAAGAACCTCTGTGCCACAGTGTATGGATTTTCTGGTCACGCCTGAGTCAAAGTGATGATGAAACAAAGGGAAATAGCAAACCAGAGGCATTATAAGTTAACTTCAAAGGTGGGACCCCATCTTGAAAATCCACATCAAGGACATAGTCGCATTCTTTGCCCTGGTACAGCCATTTGCGATTCGAACCCATGGCGTCAACAATTTCGCTGACTTTCTGCCACTGACAGCTCACGCTATCTCACTGTAATGGATATAGGTCAGCGCCAAAATAGAATTATTGTAAATAAAAGTAGCTGCTTACAGTATACGCCTCCACTTTAGAATCATTTCTAATCATTTAAAGCTTGCCATCTTTCTTTCCTTGACCGCAAGTCAGCATAATAGGGAGGCAATATGTTAGATAGCCAATGCACCTGGAGCAGCTAATCCATCTGCACTTTCTAATTGCTCCTTATTCAGATCACCGAGCTGCATTAGTGAAATGCTCGGACTACTAACCTTAAGCCAAAACATCGGACAGGACCCATCGTTTGGTCAGTCACACAGTTTGGCAGGACAGCGTGATGTGTTGTGACATGGCCGAAATTAAACACCTTTGCCATTTTGTTTTCTGTGCATAAAAACTTCTGGACTATGCTCCGACATATTGTCTTAGCCATTGCTGAAATTTTTAAGGGAAGTGAAGTAGCATGAGGCAAGAAAATAGTGGGTGACTGAACGATGGGTCCTGTCCAATGTTTGGCTTAAGGTTAGTATTGTAGCCAGTTGTGATTGATTGCTGAGTTTGTAAGCAAATGAACATCTTGGAAGTCCGCTTGCAATTGAGGAAATAACATCTTCTTATTGCACATCAATCACCACAGACGAAAGTTGCCCATTGCTGATTCACTTCATTGGTTGCCAAGCACTTGTAGGCCTGTTGTGATCACATTGGAACATGTTTGCAAATGGGCCAATGGCTCCTTTGTCTTGCACATGCATGCCCACTTGATCACAATTGCCTGAAGGGGTCAGGCTTCTTGCAATCACTTTCACTGGTTGCCAAATGATTGGAGAATGATCATAGGGATTGGAAGCTTAGCGCATTGTGATCTCAAGTATAGGCCAACTCTGCACGGCTTTCAGGAGCCTGGGCCTATTCAGACTCCTCAAGCTGCTGTCACTGTGACCCAGCCTCAGGCTCATATCATACTGTCCTTGGTGAGTATTGTCTAACTCCTCAAAAATTGTCTGAATACTTTGTTAGTATTATTCACAATCTTTACGGCTGCATTATGCCACACCAATGCGACGGATGTGGGAAAAAATTTAGTGAAAGGAAACACCTGCATCACCATGAGGGCAAGTGTCTGAAACTCAGAGAGTGATCTGACCACCAATGGAAATTGATGAGAGAGGCAGAGAAGGATCCAAACGAACGACAAAAACAACGCCTTGCCTGGGAGGAAATTCTGGATAACTCAAATGATCTGTTTGGTCACTTCAAGAACACCATGACAATGGGCTACAAGAAACTCAAAACCTCAAGCCCCAGTATTGAATGGAATCCACTGGGCGAAGGTCCTTCAGAAATCGGAACATTGGTGGGTCACACAACCAAGTTGGCTTCTATGCTCTGTTTATCTCATTAATTGTGGCCTATTTTGTTAGAAAGGGCATGACTCCTATTATCCACTTGAGCCACTACTGGTGACTGACCATCAATATTCCCCTGAGCCCATGGGTCTTGACACCATTTCCATTGACCTTCCTGCTACAAGAATTCGATGGTTGACTGAACGTGCCAGGGCAATGCTCGAAGATAATCTCTCTGAAGGAGCAGGCGATCTTCTTTTGAATGAATCTGATGAAGATTGTCAGGCTCCTGCACCATCTAGTGAAGACGTGCCACCCTCACCTTTGCGCATCCAAATCCGTCGATTGGTCAAAACTGTGGTGAACAAATTCAGGCTTGTAAGAACATATCATGGCCGACCATCAGGGGTTCCAAAATCCTAAAAATTAGACTTTCTAGCTGATGATCTCCAGCCGGCTCAAGTATCACCTCCACGTTTGCCACTAAAGAAGAAATCCATAAAGGACATCATTGATCCCTATCCCAACTTATCCTCATTTTTATTCAACTGATGGCATTGGGATGGTGGCAAGAAGACCAAGATGAACTGCACATACTTCATTGAGTCTGTGGCCAAGCACCCTGATTTCAAGCTTGAAGACATTACTGGTGTGAATTTTGATTGCCTAGATGCAAAGCTTGCCGAAAATCCTGGTGGTGTTGTCAAGAAAAATGGATGGACCAAATCCAGTGTTCCTATCTACATTCCCACTGGAAAGAAGGAAACGAAGGCATCTTGGCGAGAGACAGCTGCTTGGCATCGGCGAGCACATGTTGATGAAGACGAAGACTCCAATTCTGAGGAGGAGTATGCAACTGGACGAAAGTACTTTGTCCATGATCTACACCATTGTAGCGTGGTTGACATTGTCAAGAAAGTCTTTTCTGGCACCGACTTCCAGAGATTCCATTGGCATCCCTTCGAGGAACACTGGATTCCGCCTTGAGATGAGAATTCGCAAGAGTGCGTCTATGGTGACCTTTTCTCCTTGAAAACCTTTCTGGATGAAGATCGCAAATTGCAAAACTCATCTGCTGAGCCGGGCTGTAATTTGCCCCATGTTATTGCAGCCATGATGCTCCACTCGGACGCCATACAGGTTGCGCAATTTGGCCAGGCAAAGCTCTGGCCTGTTTATTTATACTTTGGAAATCAGTCAAAGTATGAACGTGGTCACCCCTCAGTGAGGGTGGGGCACAGTGTTGCATTTCTTCCTTCAGTAGGTTTCCCTGTCTTCCGTCTTGAATATAAAATGATGTCTGGTAGCTTCCCGACTCAATCACGGATTTCATCCAGAATGACCCCTCAGAAGAAGTAACCACACCCTTGCTTGCCCATTGCCGCTGAGAATTGTTTCATGGCTGCTGGAAAATCATTCTCGATGATGAGTTTCTTGCTGCATATGAGCATGGAATTGTTGTTCATTGTGGAGATGAAATTTTGTGAAGAATTTACCCCTGAATCTTCATTTATTCAGCCGATTATCCTGAAAAGTGAGTGGTCATGCTTTTGAAGGGGTATGGAATTGCTAACATGGACTCTTGCTAGAGTTCTGATAGCCACTATACATGACAAGGGCCAGTGTCCATGTCCACAATGCAAGATTTCTCAGCACGAAATACGCCAGTTCGCCACATATGAAGACATGGAAATCCGGAGGATGCAGATGCGTCATGATGATGAAGATAGACAGAAGAGAGTTGTGAAAGCCTGCAAGTTTATCTACGAAAAGGGCTATGTGGTCAATAGTTCCCATGTTGAAGACTTATTAAAGAAAGAATCTCTGGTTCCCATGGAGGTATGCATGTCAATGTTTATCTTTTCTTCGCCATTAATATGATCTCAGAACACATTTTCATCTTGCCTATCTCAATTCGGTTTTGACTTCCATAAATTACTGGTTGTTGACTGCATGCATGAGATTGAACTCAGAATATGGAAGTCCCTCCTGCAACACCTGATTCCATGCTCTATACACAAGGTGCAAATGTTGTTTACAATTTTAATGCGCGGTCAGTTCCTCACTTCATTATCAATGACCGCAACCAACCGATGATATAGATTCCAGAAGATCGCTCCTTTTGGCCGCTCCACCATTCGAAAATTTCTATACAATGTCTCAGATCTCTTGAAGCTTGCAGCCCATGATTATGAAGAAATTCTTCAATGCATAATTCCTTGTATTGACAGCCTGTACAGCTATATTTTTATATTGGGTAATGTAAATATCCCAACATGGTCAATGCATCTCAGACCTATTTTTCCCTAGGGAAATTTGCCTAAGGAAAAATCCTTAGGGAAAAAAAGTTATTGAA
>JAIUJM010000695.1:0-13196 GCA_026262225.1 Inosperma sp. D86 | reverse complement strand
GACAGGTCAGGATGGATACAATAGGAGGTTTGAACGGGGCCATCATTGGCAGATAGATCAGTGTGCAGAAGAAGTTCTCTCCATAACGCTATTCAGTCATTTCATGCCCTCTAGTCCTTCCGTACCTCGAGAGCATTTGATTCATGTGCTCTTGTCCTTTCAACTGGATCATCCCTCGGCGGCATTGTTCCCGCATCGTTAATCTTTGCCCGGTCATCAAGAGTGGTCCTCTTAGTCGATATTCGCTGGATCGGTGCTGATTTTAGTATTTGTTTTGGATCACGGATTGATTTCAGGGCACCGAGTGAATGGATTCTTTTAGTCACCTTAATCATTGTTGCCGTGCCAGTAGACGGGTGTACACCGACAACTGACTTGTCTTTCCGGGGTGCATCCTTGCGATTTCTCGACAGACCATTTGCACCTTAATGAGATTCTCCACGGAGGTGCAATTAGAACAGTTGCTAGTAGTGGATTTTGACATCTTTTTATTATTTTATTTACTTGTTAATCTGTTCGACTTGCACTAGAGACAGTTTGGCGCAAAGCATTCGTTCGTGGTGGCATTCTGTACCGCGGCCGTTGGTCCGGGCTATCCTGGCATCGCATCATTTACTGGTCGAATAAGCCACAATATACCTGTATTGGAAAATCTCATGGGAGGTTCTGCGAGCTCTGTGAGACTTGCAGTGTGAGACGACATCCGCTCACATATATAAGGGTTGCCATGTCCTTTCGTATATTTCGTATATATAAGGACTCTGGTACTGTAAATACGTGGATCCCATCAAATTTCATATATTACCTTCGTCTATAGAAAAATAAATTTGTTGGACTTTTAATAAAGCCCGTTGTAGCACGTAACTGCCGTTAGCTTGCCATTACACTATGCGACAATAATTACACTCTTTAGTTATAATACTTATACATGGCGATGAGGCCGTTGAAGAAATCTTCTTCAGAGCATGCAGTTTTCTGCAGGCTTCAACGTCTTCGGCTTTGAGGTCCTGCGTAATTCTGTCCACGGAAAGAGACACCTTTGAGAGATTAAGGAGACTCAGCCCAAGTAGGGTCATCTCACCTGGAAGAGGTTGAGATCTTTGGCGTCGACGTGCGCAAGAAGGTGAGCATTCTTCTCCTTGATCATCTCCTTGAGAAAGCCAACACTGTCAGATTTGGGGATCTTGACAGGAAAAAGATTTTCTGGATCATCCTTGAGAATGAAGCAGTTGAGTGTGATCGACGACTCGGGCATTGTATAGGGCGATACGATCGCTTTGAATTATTCAACTTAAGGACGCGGTGGTCAGAGTCCACGTGATCACTCCATCCGTGTTTGCGTCTGTGGCTACACGCACGAGACGACCACAAGATGAAATTGATCAGATCTTTTTACAGCAGTTTCAAAGTATAATGGGAATTGACGTTTTTTTTCTCATGCGATTTTTGACCTTCCTTTTTTGGAATTGTCCGATATTGAGCTTGTATCTCGCTCGTTTCTATCACAATTCTATCGTCTACTATATGGGCAACCGAAAGATAAGTAGGGACCTCAAGGAATGTGCCTTACGCCTTTACAATAACGGCTGGGATCTGCACGATATCAAAGACACACTCCTGATCTCTGTATCCAGCCTCTATCGCTGGCGGCAAATTTTTGAAGTTTATGGCACCATCGATCGCCCACCATCGGCTTCGAAAGGACCTGATAGAATCATCACTCAAGCTATTCTAACTGCAGTTCGAACTCTGTATGAGACAGAAAGTGACTTGTATCTCGATGAGCTTGTGCTTTGGCTTGCTGTAGAACACGACATCGCAATTTCTGTTTCTGCACTGCATCTGACTCTCAAGAACGCTGGCCTGACTCGAAAACTTCTTCATAAGGTTGCAATAGAGAGAGATGAAGAGCTTCGTTCACAATGGAGGGATATGCAAGCCAGTGATGACTTTTTGCACGATGGCTCTCAGTTTGTCTGTGTCGATGAAACAAGCAAAAACGAACTTACATATGCTCGAAAATATGGACGTGCCTACTCAGGAGAACGAGCTGAATTGAAGGACGTCTTTGTTCGTGGAGACCGTTATTCAATGGTTGCAGCTCTCACTATTGGTGGATATATTGCAAGCCATGTTGTTCCCGGATCTCTTGACTCACTCGACTTTATTGACTTTATCCAAGAGCAAGTGGTAATGTTGTTCTCCTTTATTTGGTCAGAGTTGGCTTCACGTCTCTCACAGCTACCCCAAATGAGTCCGTATCCAGAGTCTCGATCCGTTCTAGTTCTCGACAACTGTCGAATCCATCACAATGACATTCTGGTGGATCTTATCCATGCAGCAGGCTGTCTTATTCTCTATCTACCTGCGTATTCACCAGATCTAAACCCGATCGAGGAATCATTCAGTGTGGTAAAAGCATATATTCGACGGAATGGATCCTGGATGAGAAAGGTGCCGGATCCTATTGCGGGACTTCTAGAGGCATGCGGATGTATTACAGCAGATATGTGTGAAGGGTGGTTTCGACATGCAGGTTACATACGGTGATTCCATACAAGTTTGTCTGGTTTATGCGATTAGAAGTTTATAATGAAATCATTGTCAATCAAATAACATTCGAAAGCAGCCAGAAACCGTCCAAGAAATGCAGAGATTTGATTACCGATAGAAGTCACGAAACTAGAGAAAAGCTGGCTTCAAGTGATCCCATTGGCCAGACTTGACGTCACGAAGAAATTGACGATGAGCATCAAGGAAACTCATCCATCCTAGTTTCGTGAATTTCACCTCCTTCCAGTCCTCTGCATCTAGCTTGAGGATGTTATTATCACCTGGCCGATAGCCAAGCAATTCAAGCTTTTGCTGGGAGGGAATATCAATACCATAACGTTCACAGAATAGATCAAGAGAAACTTTGAGGCTAAGCGCTTTTCTTGGTGATGGCATTGGAGAGTTTGCCGAAGCTGAATTAGATAAAGCAGGAGTGGCCGAAGTAGGAGGAATGGCAGAATACGGATAAGGTGGCAGGATCGGCATCGGAAAAGAAGGCAGTGAATATTGATACATCCAGGGAGGTGGAGGCGGATATGGATATTCCATGGGTTTTGGTGGAGCAGCTGAGAGGGTCGATATTGGGGTGGTGCCCTCATTCACATTCTCGTCTTTTGGTAACTTGAGACATTTGGAGGAATCGAAATGGGTAGAATTTGGTGGCGTATCAAGAGATACACCAGGTTTGTTCATTGCCTGAGTCAATATTGCGTAAGTGACAAAAGACAATCTGCTGAGAATCCCACCAAGCTATTGGCCCAAATCTGCAGACGAAGGAGAGTTAGCTCCCAGTACATCACCTTTCCACCGAGTGTCCGTTTGAGAACACGTTGATGGGGGAAATGTTCACAATTTCCAACTGGATACTTCTCTTGAAGCGCCATGAGATGAGAGTCAGAGTTTTGCAGAACCCTTGACTATTTCAAAGCAAACGTTAGCGCGAAGACTAAGAACCATATACACATACTACTTGAGCTTTGACTGAGAGGTCCTCTGCAGCCTCAACACGAGTCTCCTCTTCATAGTCAAATGGATTCTCGATATGGTCACCCATTCCATCATCCCACATCTACATCAAATTCAGAGCAAAGAACGCATGAATCAATAAGGAAAACTGACGACATCATCCGCCTTGGGAGGTGGCATTGAAAGTACCACCACAAGATCTCTTTTTCTCTCCTCGAGAGAGAGGATCATCGCCTCGAAGCCGTCTTCAGTTGAGATTGGCTTCCGGCTGGAATTCTTGGGTTTCTCGTATGCCCACTCCATTTTGGCGATTGGAAGAAGCTTCGGTTTGCAGGGCAATGCCTTCGCAACAGTTGTCTTGAAGGATTCAAAGGAATCGACCGTTGAGAAAAAAAACGGCCCTTTCACAGCTGTTGGTTTTGGTGCTACCTTCTTTCCTCTTGCGTTGGATGGCGGCAAAGACGCAGGGGCAGCCACATGGATGTATGCAGTTACACGCTTGGGAGGCTTCTCCACCTCCTCCTCGTCCACATTGTTGTCAGCCGCTCTTGCCCTCTTCTTCGAATTGCGACTCGAGTTGGTTGATTTTTCAAGAGATTCGCTGGGGCTTTCCTGTCGCTTTCTCTTGCTGGGCTTCTGCTCAGTTACCACACTATGAGTATGTATCGGCTCAGAACTCATATGAATAAACTGAATTTCTGGAGAAAGCGATGAAAATAAATAGGGTTTCATGAACAACGACTCACCATTCGAAGCTTCTGCCATGCTACTTGTACTATGGTCCTCTACATCTATATTTGACGAGTTGGCAGCGTTTTTGACAGCTCTGGGTATGATTGAGGCTGGAACTGAGCCCTCAGAGTCGCTCTCATAGATGTCATTGGATTGAGAGTCATCCATTCAAGATATTTACGATGTATCGAGGCTGGAAGATGAGAGAAAAGAAGGTCAACCCAAAAAAGGAAGGTCAAAAATCGCATGAGAAAAAAAACGTCAATTCCCATTATACTTTGAAACTGCTGTAACGTGCCCCTCGTCTGCGGCATACAGATTTTGTGAAGACGTTAAAGACCCACCGCCATAATTCCGTGCTCATGTTCGGAGTTTTCGTGTCTCTCTAGCCATCCGCAAAAAATATGACAAGGTAGGAATTTCAAACAACATACTTACAATCATTGACCCTTCATACTCCCTACAGATGACCGTGATGATGAGGGTCATCTATCGGCGTAGCAGGGAGCGTTTCCGCCCTTCTTACCACCTTTTGGCATACTTGCACCTGTCAGTCAGCATGAACGGGATGCCACAATTTTGACGCCAGATGGAGGAGTGAACTCTCCTGAGCCTCTGTTTCGATGCAAGAAGGTGCGGGGGACCCTACCTTTAGTAAATAGGTAATTGTGTCACTCTAATCATCGGAGTTCCAAATTAACAGCATTTTATCTCGCTCTCACCTCAGCCCTCTGCCTCACTCAAATGGCAACGCATACGCTAAGCTCTAATCAATCTATCGCCGATGGTGGTCGTCTCGCCTCACGCGAACTCGCCCTTCTCAGAATACCTGTTCGACCGGGTACCCAGCTCTTAGACCTTGAAGGTCTCCAGGCGAGCACAACCGCCGGTACAGATCTTCCCCTAACTTACACTACGGCTGCTCCCAAGCATTTGGCTTTCGTTCCTTCTGTAACTCCTCACCCAAATGGATTGGAGCTTGAGGTGTATCCTGTGGTATCGTTCAGCCGTGATGGAGGGGCGGCAAATGGTTACCATAATTTGGAGCAAGCCAAAAAACAAGCACTTATCCCGCTTCCACCTCTTTCTTCCACTCTCCCGACACCCGAAAGTTTTGGATCACCTCTTGTCATCGGCGGGTGGGTAAATTCGAAAGACGCTTTCCTTTTTGTGTTTCCTTCCAGATTCATCATGCCAAGGTCGAGAAAAGTGAGTGTAATTTTCTTTCATCGATGTTATGTGTTACAATCGTACTGAGCTCCTTGGGGCAGTTCAAAAAATTCGTTCCTCCAATTATGTTGAGCAATGAAGAATTGACGTAAATCGACACATATCGAAATGCGTTACTAATCGCCGGTACCCCTCAGAACGAAGCAGGGCCCTCTGATTCCGGACCTGGTGACAACGGCGGAGAAGAAGATGCTAATGCTGGGCAGAGCGGAGAACAAGAGAACGTCGGAGAGGGGACCAGGGATGTAGGAACATGTTTGTGTTTTTCCTGTGGCAGCGAGCAGGATGGGGCGCTCGGTGAAGCCCATGATGGTGTCACACATGACCTATCATCAGACACGTCCTCCATCCCTGAAGTTGAGAGTGCCGACGAAGACCACTTTCCAACCATCAAGGACGATCTTATACTGTTGGCCGATATTCATCCGTCATGGGTACCGGAGTTAGAGAAGTACATCAAAGCAGAGCGAGCTGAGGTGCAAGCGGAGCGAGCTTTACGGCTAGACAGCTGGCTACAGGGTTTGCAATAAGTCATCAAGAACGCATCGTGTAGTGGACCTGGTCTTGGATTCTGTTGCGAGGACGGCTGGTACTTTTCTTTTCTTTCATAATCCGTTCATCATATAGATCCTTCGCAATTGCGATTAGAGGAATGGACACCTATTCTTATTTCTTGTAACACGTAAAATTAGTATCACTTGTTTGCATTGTATTCTAATAATCCGTTCATACAGAACTTTAGCAACTGTACATAGACCTCTTATTTTCTTGTAGCACGTAAAAGGAATAAAGATACAGTATTTTACCTGCACTCAAAAGTTATACGCAAACATTCCACAAAGGCACTAGTAATCCGGCTCAATAAATCTCAAATAAGCAAGGAACGACAGCAGATACCGAACAGGTCGCCCCTAGTCGGCCCTTCTTTTGATATGGAGAAGGCCTAGTAGCCTCTATGCTCCCCACAATATCAATATGTGTTCTGTCCGTTCTTCCCTCAGCCTTTGCAAATGCCTTGACGAAGAGAGCGGGTGCAGCACTTCCTGCAGGATAGCTATCAGTCTGGTTAAGAAAGCGAGCGTAAAATTTCCGCTATAATATGGATAAAATAAATGGTCCGTGCTTTTCAAATCCACAATTGAAGAGTAGATATCTTTGTCAAAAGGTATGCAAAATCTGTCATTCTCGTCTCCCGCCACATGTAATTCTCGCCAAATGCAAAGTCGATCTCGCAGAGAGCTACAACAGCAGTCCTAACCAGAATACTAGAACAAAAATTTGGTAAGAGTACTTAACATTTACTCCTTAACGGTGTAGTAAGGGTGTCAACATTGTCGACTTCAAACCAACATAGCACTGAGCATCGAAATAAAAGCTGAGTTAATTGCATAGAGAAGGGTTGACAAGAACCAAGGGAATACTGACAACTACGTTGATACTTTGTTTTGAGGGAAAAGAAGGGAGCGATGAGGAGTCCCGCAAAATGACAACCACGGAAACTTAAGCTTGGCGATGGCCCAGAGCGTTGCGAAGAGACTTGCCCCCCACCTCAAGAGTTTGAATGGTTACTTAGTAAATTGGAAATCGAAGAGTTTTAAAACATACCCATCTCCACGTGCATCCGTTTCATATCCTTAGATTATGAGATTCAGGTGACCCGTACCGGCATACACTTTATGGACGGGATCATACACATAAGCACCTCGACGGAGGATACGTCTCAGCTTCAGCCAGGCAGCCAAGTCTAACGACACGGCTCGTATAAGACCTCTGCACGAGCTTGGGATTTAGTATCGCCGTTATCAACACCGGCTTGACGCGTAGGTAGCTGTACTCGGCAAGGGAGGAACAATGAATGGGTTGTTGTATGCTGATGATTTGCTATTCGAGACGGAGCTGGATGACGAAACATTTGAGGAACAACGACTTGGTTGCTGAAGACAAGGCCAAAGGGTTCAGGTCTCGCCACATCGGATATGAGAAGTGGCTCTCGTACCCGTGTCATGAACCACTCCAGTTAACAGTTTGAATGGGCGGTGTTGGGATTGGATTTCAGAGGTAGATGAGGATAGATAGAATCGGCGAGGGAAGTGGAAATGGATAACCGCATCGGTGCTCCGATGCCACCAGGTTGAAGCTGCTACAGCAAGTAATTTTTTTACGTTCCGAAGTAAGCCCGGACCGTGTGATTGTGTGAGAAGACTTGTTAGGACTGATTGGTCAGGCACCAGGAAGACGGGTGGTGGATCGTGCCCTGTTCGCATGAATAATGGACATACAGGTTACTGATGAAACGCGGCCCCAACGGCTTGGCTTAGAGCGTTGGACCAAGGAGCTCTCCTGTGTGCATAGTTGTCGTCGGCCTACTTGTTTGGAGTTCAAATGTAATGGCTGTAACGTGCATTTCATTCACTGATATGCAAAAATGCAAAAGACATACTGAGGTAGAAGGTACTAAAAATATATCCACCCGAATCTATCTGACCTATTCCTGGATTCGTCTGTCGTTGAGTCGCTGTCTTAGTGAACTATCAAAATGAACATGATCAAGGTTTATTCGGTGCTGAGGAAATTACATTTCGAGCCCATAGAGTCAATAAATTTGCTTGTACTGTACCATAGATACAGTACTATGTAATGCTACAACAACATTCAGAATAAGGGATGTATATGATTATCAAAGTAAAAGAACATACGGTACCAGTGGTGACGCAAAAAAATAAGACGGTCCAGACGGTGCCTTACTGCAAATCCCGTAACCAGCTATCGATCCTTAAAGCACGTTCTGCCTGCGCTTCAGCTCGCTCCGCTTCCGTGTACTTCTCCAGCTCCGGTACCCATGATGGGTGAATATGGGCCAGTAGTATAAGATCGTCCTTCATAGTTGGAAGGTGGTCTTCATCGGCATCCTCACCCTCGGTGTTTAAGGACGATTCTGAGGAAAGGTCTTGGGCTTCGTTGATTGTACCAGGTCCGGAGTCACAAAGCCCTTTACGATGAAATTTATCGGCAGTTAACCCATGTCGATATGTGTCGATTTGAACCAATTCCTGGTGACTCAGCAGAACAGGGGGGTTGAATTTTTTGAACTGCAATCCAGCGCTGAGCGAGGATGATCCTATCGAATGAAAGAACATTAACACTCACTTTCCCTGAGCTCGGCATGATGATCTTGGTAGGAAACACAGAAAGGAAGGCATCCTTCGAGTTTACCCACCCGCCGATAAAAAGTGGTGGTCCGAAGCGTTGGGGAGTCGGGAAGGAAGTCGAAAGAGGTGGAAGTGGGATGAGAGCTTGTTTGGTGGTTGCATCCAAGACATTGTCATCGTTTGCTACCCGAGTGAATGAAAGCACAGGATATACTTCAAGCACGAGTCCACTTGGATGGGGGAACATAGAGCGAACGAAAGCGAAATGCTTGGGAGCAGCCGTATTCGTTAAACTTGGGGAAAGGTCCGTGCTCGCCTCGAGACCGTGCAGGAGCGGTGTACCCTCTGCAATGGGTATTCTGAAAAGTACGAGTTCGGATGGAAAGAAATAACCACCATCAGCGAGGGATTGATCAGAACTGAGAGTGTGCATGGCAGAAGGCAAGTGAATGGTGAACGTAGTGGTTCAACGCTATTAGTGTAACGTTTGTATCCGTTGTGACCGTTGATGATGACAACGTTATCGAAACGTCACACAGAGGAACTTAACAGACGGTTTTAACGAATGTAAATTCACTAAAGCATCTATCGTACTACAGTCCTTTATATACTCGTACGTAGATGTAAATAAGTCCAAAACATAGAGATAACATAGCATAGATAAATCATACGTGACATATCGGGTGACCGGAGAAAACCGATCCGTTACAGTCGCCCTCCCACTACTATTAGTACTAAGTGTTAGTAGTGCCATCAAGGTCTACAGCCGCGAGTACGTCGAAATCGGCGGCAGTGACGGGAAGTGTTCCATCCGTTTCCATTTCTTGTCCATCCATTATCTCGGCAAGTTCTTCATCGGTTATGGGCTGGTAAGAGCTGGATGCGCTTGAGAAGGTAGAGATGAGGCTCTGACCCTGGTGACTGGTGACTAGGTCCGGAACCAATCGAAATTACGTCGTCACTTCGTCCGGCAAGTGCAGTGGTAGACGAAGGGTGTGAAGCAGTGATCATTGAAGAGGTGAGTGCGATACTTCCAACAATGGGGGTGTTGTGAACTGAAGGGGTACTGATAGACGACATAGTTGGAGTGGATGTAGCGGATATATCAATGACGTTTGAATGCATATTCGAAAGACCAAGAGCAGAGAAATCGTAAGGATGTGCTGATCCAGTTGCGAGGGGATTGGTGAGTGCGTTCGCAGGTTTTCGACCGCGATATTTGACCTTAACAGGTTTGGTGTTGTCCCCTTTTAGATTTTCGACAGCTTTATCGTAGCGGGCGCGTTCTTGTCGCTGTTTGCGGTTCTGCATCGACTCGGCTTTCTTTTTCATTTGGAACGCGACCTGCTGACGAAACATCTTGTTCGCAGCTTCAGTTTCGGCTTCAGTGAAGTGGCTCGGGTTCGTTCCAGTTGACGCATTAGGAGAGATGCCAAATTCGGCATGGGTGATGGCTTGTCCCTCAACCTCAATTTCGCCAGTACTGACATCGATTTTAGCGAAGCGGCGAGGTCCTGGTACGGCATTATAAGCTCTAGCTACAACCTCGTAATGAGGGGCGAGTGCGGCATGATCGAGTGCACGCTGAGCATCTGTGCGAGCAAGATTGTCGATGTGCACGAAGTGCTCGATATCCGCAGATGAGACCGATATGACAATGGAAGGGTTGGATGCAGTGACAATGAAACGATTGTCCACACGTCGAAAATTCGGATGACGACAGACTGAGGTGGTCGAAACCGAAGGATCGACATTCATCGTTGAGTTTCGGGACTTGCGGTTGTGGTGATCGCGAGTCATGGAAGATGATGTAGTTGGTGAAGACTGGGTCAGGCAGGAGGAAGAGGATGGGCTATAATAAGGAAAAGGTGAGCTGGATTTACGGGTGTTTTTATATGATTTTGAAGGCTTTTCAGGGTTAAGCCCAATTAATCCAACGAAAATTTGAGGGTCATCGGGCGGGTTTCCTTTTCCATTTGGCAACACGGAGATATGGTTCACCCCCAACAGATCCAGGTAGGCTGTCAACGCATAGAGGTGCTCGATATGTGAGTACGGCAACCAAGTAATATCTCCCGCTTTCCACTTAACCTCGAATACAGCATTTTCTCCTGATCCGGCATGTGATATGATTTCGGACACTGCCCATTCACCATCGGTATTCTCATCGGCGCCTATCTGTGAATCAAGACGCCCAGGAAATAGTCTATCATCGTTCGGGTGGTGTATTCTCAATAAGGAAGCATGGAAGACATCATGAACTCCTCTCCTTTTCAGGCTGGCAGGTAGGTCAACTCGATATGAGTAATTTTTAAAGTCTCTGACTATTTTGTAACTTAAGGGCCAATATACTTCGGAATAAGCTTGCGAGCCAAGCCTTTTGGGAATGAGATATTTTTGGTCGAAATGTAAGTGAGATCTCCTTCTGTGAATGGTGCAATTTGCTGTTTCCGATTGGCATCACGGGTTTGCTTCACGCGTGCTGCGAGCAAACAATCATGGGCTGACATGAGGGCTAACTTTTTTTGTAGTGCAAAGTTTTGAATTGAGGGGTATCCCTAACACTATTCTTTGTCCAAAATAGGACCACGATTTGATCGCTAGCGATCGTGGTCCCCTGTTGTCCTCCCATCCTGATTTTTATACCAGTCGATTCTCCTCGATCATAGCTTTCGAATGGTACCCTTCTCGTCGCTGTCTGAGACGTTCTCAAAATTCTATAAAATTCAGAAGGAAATCAGAATATTTTCGAGATGAGTGTCCGCTACGAACATTTCAATCATTGCGTCATTGTTCATTTTTGGAAAGTGTTTTTTTTCCTTTTTTAGAAGATCTCAGATCTTGTCCGCTTGCCTCTTTCTGGTGTTCGCTCACTCTCTTCCCTCAATCCGCTGCCGGGAATTACCGATTGGGCTTTTTCTTGTGACATCCGCTGGTCACTGTTCGCATGTTCGCTCAGGCTATGTGACTGTCCGCTCATCACTGTTCGCTTGTTCGCTGAACAGTTGTGACTGTCCGCTCGTCACTATCCCCTTCTCGCTCAGCCTGTGTGACTGTCCACTCATCACTCTTCGCTGAACAGTTGTGACTGTCCGCTTGTCACTGTCCCCTGCTCGCTCAGCCTGTGTGACTGTCCGCTCGTCACTGTCCCCTGCTCACTCAGCCTGTGACTGTCCACGCACCGTTGCTTAATGTAATCCTGTTAATGTTAGGATAGTAGGTAGTTATTTAGTTACACATTCTATAAACACTTTATTTGGGAGCCAGAGAGCAGCGAGGAGCAAAGCTCCTTGCTGCACTGTGGCGATTCTTGCAGGTATTGTCTCCGGGGATTTCCTGGGATTGCCAAAATGTCACATTCTGTGACGCAATTCCTAGTGTCACATTCTGTGATGCAATGCCTGGTGTCACATTTACATCGATTGAAACAATATATATACATGCTCCTAGAAGCAATATTGACTTCATCCTAGTACTATTTGGGTTGGCGGGCTTGATCTCGTTGAATTTCATGACGTTCTTCCGTTTTTAGACGAAAACGCTACAAATCTCGTCATGCCGTGTGTTCGCGTCAATTCCCCATCCCTCGACCTTTCGAATGCGGGTACTTTTGTGCCAAAATGTTATCTTTTCGCGCCGAAATGACAGAATATGTCAGCTGTCAACAGGTTAAATTTGATCAATCACGGAAGTTGCCGATGTCGTGTCAAGGCACTTGGGAACGTCCTCACTGTTCTCTTATTATCTCTACCACACTCTCTACCATACTCATCGTATCACGATGGGTTCACCCCTCTCTTCGAACGTCGGGAACGTCTCTGGAACGTTCCTAATTGGCTTCTTTCGTCCTCTCTCCCATGCTCATCGTATCACGATGAGTTTACCCCTCTACTCGAACATCCGGAACTCCTCCCTCTCAGAACGTCTCTGGAACTCCTTCTTGTAACATCTCTGGAACGTCTCCTTCTCGGAACGTTCCTCTTGTTGGAATGTCTCCCCCTCGGAACGTTCCCCTTGTTGGATCGTCTCGATCAGAACGTCTCTCAATCGACGATCTCTCCCCTTCGCCTTTGGAACGTTCTCCCTTATCGGAACGCTCTCCTATGAGCGTTCTCCCTTTAGAACGTCTCTCGATCTCCCCTTCGCCCTTTTGGATCGTTCTTCCTTGTTGGAACGTCTCCCTCTCGGATCGGTCTTCATTCGCCCTTGTTGGAACGTCTCTCCTCTCAGAACATTCGCCCTTGTTGGAACGTCTCGATCAGAACGTCTCTCGGTCGACAATCTCCCCTTCACCCTTCGGAACGTTCCGCCTTGTTAGAACGTCTCTCGATCAGAACGTCATCCCTTACGCGTTACCGTCCTCCCCTTTGCCCTTTCGGAACGTTCGCCCTTGCTGGAACGTCTCTTGATCAGACCGTCGTCCCTTACGCATTACCGTCCTCTCCTTCGACCTCTCGGAACGTTCCCCTTTGTTAGAATGTCTTTCGATCAGAACGTTCTCCCCTTCGCACTGCCCTCCCCTTTCGCAACGTGTCGATTAGAACGTCATCTTCTTCCAATACCGTC
>JAIUJM010000694.1:0-13202 GCA_026262225.1 Inosperma sp. D86 | reverse complement strand
CATTAAAGAGGGCAAACCCAATCCAAGGGTTCCAGAGATAAGGGTTTGAAGTATACTGAGCATCCATAACTCCGACACACAACTTATCGTTGTCGATAAGTTGTACTTTGGCCAATCTTCCTCGGCTACTTAATTGCCACACGATTTATCTGCCGCTCCCTTGTCACTCCTGGCACCTATCAGGGTCTAAAAAATACAGGCGTTATGGCATAGTGATTATAAACTTAATAAGGCACACCAGCATTAGCTAGCCCCAGAGATTCGGTGACTTGCGTACGGGTATCGGGCCGTTCGCTATTCCATTTGTGGCAAGCTCATGACTGTGCCGAACCGCGTCGTCACTCATTGTAATACTTGATGCATTCGTACTCAAATACCGTGACCCATTCTTCACTCTTCTTGCTACCTCGTACCACCAATGGCTTGTCCCCATCCAATTATGAAGGTTCAGTCAGCGGCTGCCAGGTCCAGCGCACACGCACTCATCAGCAGCAGTGCCCTCCGAGTCAACCGAGACGGGATTGTCAGGACATCCGTAAGACCTGCTTTGTTCCTTCGTACGCCAGGCAAAGCGAGGAACTTTTTCACGATAATTCGACAAGGCTGGGAAGGATGGCGTTTGAGGTAAGTTTTCTTGGGGCATACATATTACAATATATCTTCACTTACATTTTTACTAGTCTTGGACGTAACCCTGTAAAGCTCACGCCCGGTTTAAATATTTACATTCCCGGATATCATCAAATAACTGCACTTGATGTCCGAGAGTCATCCATCAATATTCCAAATGTGAGATACGTTCTTCAGGGTTAGCGAAGAGGCTTACTCCCTGACAGCTCCCAGGATACACTGCCGACAACGTTAGTGACTGTCATCTTTCGATCTTGTCATGGAATTCACGAAAGTGATACTTAATCTAGGTGCCTGTACTTTGTTCCGGTTCGCTCTTTTATCGGATAAAGGATAGTTACAAGGCTTGCTTTGAAGTATCTGAAGTCGAAAAAAATATCCAAAATATCGGGACATCTGCAGTCCGATCTGTGCTGGGAACTTTCACGTACGACCAGGTGATTTATGCCACTTTTATGTCTGGACATATTCTGACAATGTTTTCTCGCTTTGCGTTTACGGTTTAGGTGATAGCAGACAGGAATCAATTGAACAAGCAAATGAATGTCGTGATTGGTGACTCCATTCAACAATGGGGAGTGGAATGCACGAAATTCGAGATTCAATCTTTCCAACCTGCGAATCGTGAAGTAGAGGTGCGTTGGAAATAGACTCTCCTTCTTCGAGTCCCGGTTTAAACCGTCCAATAGCGTCAATTGGAACTCCAAATGGAAGCGGAACGAAATAGACGCAAACAGCTATTAGACACTCAAGCCCAAATCAACGTTGCTGAAGGTCAGAAGCAGCGCGTAATATTGGAGAGTGAGGGACACGTAAGTACAATTCCTCGGTCGCCGTTGACACTGGAGTGATTATTATTACGTATGCCACAGCTGGAAGCCAGATCAAATGAAGCGGATGCGGCATATAAAACTGTGGTCCGCGAAGCTGAAGCTAGGTAAGGATCACTAGAAGCGAACTTGATAACGATTGATCCAATCCCCATCAGGCAACAGCAAGCGCTTATGGAAGCCAGTGCAATAGCACAGCAAGTAGACGCGATATCCCGTTCACTTACGTCGACCTCTGCTTCTGAGCCAACAGAAGAAAGCCGCTTAAAGGCATTGAGTGTTCTTGTTGAACTCAAACGTTTGGAACAGCTGAAAGCGATTGCCAGCAGCAACAGTAATTCGACTTATTTCTTTGGCGATAAGGCTTCCCTTGGCGATGGGCTGGCTGGAGCAGGAGGCCCATGGGGAGTGGACTACGCACAAAATGTCAAGGCAGGGATTCAATCCTCGGATGGTCGTCGCGGAAAGGGGTACTCGGAGGCAGTGTCTGTAACGATTTGATGGTGCTCCATAACTTATTTCGCATCGTTCTCTTGCTATGCAACATATACATATCCCTTCTCATGCTGTCACATCGGTAGAAAGCCTAGAATACATTGCATTGAATATCTGGTGTCTTCTGTCAACAGAAATGAATGCCTTGTGTCAAGCCTTACGCATGCCAGGAAACTCATCTGACGCCATTTCACAGCAGCATGAGCAGCTTTTCTAATGTGATTACCAAGCACATAAAAAGGTTTTTGAATGTAAGCATCCATATTAGGCATTTCCCTACAGTAATCATGATTACGCGCCTTCCTAATAGTGATAATGATGCGATCAACTGCAATAGTTTTTGTCTTTTGCAACAACGCAACAGGCATTTGCTGACCAACACAGTGCCGAAAGAATGAGATAGTAATGCCTGATGTCTGTACGTATAAAAGGTACCTTTTTTCTCCCAGACATGCCCAACACACACTTCTCGTATACTCACATTTCTCAATATGTCGAAGACTTCCACAAACATCGTCCTAGTTGGTGCAGGAAGCGGCGGGTTCTTGGTCTACAAGGATCTTGCAGCTAAGCTCGCCAACACCGATGTCCAGCTCATCGTCATCGAGCCCCGGAAATTTTTTGTCCACCTGCCGAGCACCCTCCGTATGGTCGTAACCCCAGAAGGCGGTCTGGAGAACAGATCTCTCATGGACCATCCTGAGAACCTCAGCTCCGGCAATACAAGATTCGTCTACGCCAAGGTAACCTCTATCGTTGACAATCATAACGATGGCGGACAAGTCACTTTGGACAATGGAGAAACGATCGACTTTTCGATCCTCATTCTTTCGACTGGAAGCAGCTGGTCGGGACCCATTGCGTTTGAAACCGCGAAGGATGACGTCTTGCAGTCTGTTACCTCCTGGCGTACACGCTTCAGGGAGGCAGAAGACATCATTCTTGTCGGCGGAGGTGCTGTTGGCCTAGGTGAGTCCGATTTACATTCTTTCATTGAACCATATTTCTTAATATACACGACAGAATTGTCTGGGGAAATCAAAGACGTTTGGCCGGTAAGTCGTTATGCGTCTCCAAAATAATACCAAAATAATATTTGTTTAGGACAAGCGAGTGACAATCGTTCATAACCGTGAACTGCCTCTCAACGACACTTACCCTCAACGTTGGAGGAAGGAAATAGCCAAGAAGATACGGAAGCGTCGCGTCAATCTGGTTCTCGGCGACTCCCTCGAGGATCTTGAATCAAAGAATGGCTCTGTCATCACGAAAAAGGGGACAGTAATTCCAGCAGATCTAGTGGTAAGACTCGTTCCTTTATCGCTTTGTAATGCAATACTAATGATATGAATTCAGGTTCCCACATTCGGTGGAAGGCCCAATACTTCATTCGTTAAATCTCTCGGATCCGATGTCCTTTCGACTACGGGTCATGTGAAAGTCAGGAAAACTCTCCAGCTTGAAAGTCATCCGCGTATTTTCGCTTTGGGGGATATAATCAACTGGAAGGAAGAGAAGCAAGCCTTCAAAGCCATGTCCCACGCTTCGGTTGTTGTGGAAAATGTCATGGCTCTTGTAACTGGCCGACCCAAGCTCAAGGAATACAAGGGCTCTTATGAGATCATTGCTTTAATAAACGGAAAGGTGAGAACCAAATTTTTGCCTTTGGTCTTGTGGACGGGATATTAACAATTTTATTAGAATGGAGGAACGTCATATATCGGGATGCTCTGGGGCATAATTTTGGGTGACTGGCTTACCAGCTTGATCAAGGGCAAGACGCTCTTGGTCGATGCAACCAAGTCTAGGATGGGATTGTAAACTTTTGCCATTGCCTCCGCCTTCTTACTTTTCCTCGCTTACTTACATCATTATTTACTATGGATCCCTTAATTCCATACAGTTCGATGCATGTAGTCCCATGTTTCTTTGCTAGTAATTGCACATAATTAACTTAAATTTGTTTTTGTAAACTTCAGGCTGTTGGAGACATTGCCGGCTAGAACTTTTCTTCTGCTTAGGTTATCAGTACTTGACATGTACAGCGCCGGAGTCTCCCGACCCGACAACATCCATCAGCTCCATTGAGAGAGGTCTCATACCTTATGTTCACAAGATTTCAGGGATAGGAGACGTTGGAAAGAGCACCATTACATAAAAGTTTGTCTTCTTTTGTTTCAATTGTGGTGTACTGTACACTTAAGCCTATTGCTTATTGGAATTTATCTGGAAGCCATTCATGCTCGAATGGATGACTCATCGTAAGGGCGCAGTTGTCTTGATATGAAGCATATCCTATAACCTCTTTGGCAATCGCCTATGGAGGCGAAGGCTGATCTTCTAACGGCCCAAACAACGCAACATCCACTTTCTCAGAAATTCCTTTCATCCCCTCCCTCCATGCCAACCCACCTTTCCCATCCGTCCCTTCAATCTCCACGAGATTCTTCAAAACATACGGCGTGCCCTCGTCCGATGTTGCGCTTACACCCTCTACCAAAGGGAGTTCTCCGAGGAAAGGGACGTTTAATCGTGATGCAACAGAGTGGAAATTGGTAGATTTACCTGGCAGAAGCACAAGAAGTTAAAAAAGGGCTCTTATAAGCTACGAAGAACATACCAAAGAGGTAACGAGGAGAACTTGACTGACAAGATGGGCAGAGATAGTACGCTTGATTCAAGACAAGTCCTGTGATCTTTTACAAACAGAATAAATGGTTGTAAAAGACAAGAAAAAAGATATTCATACCGGGACAGAAACTTTTTTGAGCATGGCCATACCTTTCCTTACATCTGAAAGTGCAACGTCTTGCGGAGTGGAAACGATGACAGCACCTACGATTCGAACGTCGGGCAGGAGTTACCAACAACAAGAAATGTGAAATTTGTTTAAAAAAACTCACCATCTACTTCAACGAGCTGTCCGAGAGTAAGTGGGACGTCCCCAGTCCCAGGTGGCATATCCACCACAAGTATATCTAGTCCATGATCATGACCCTCTCCCATTGACCAGTCGACGTCAAAGAGCAACTGCTGTACGGCCTTTTGCACCATTAACCCTCGCCAAACGATCGGGGTATCCGTATTATCGCCTTTCTCATCTGACGATGGAAGAGTAGAGGGGAGAAGAAAGCCCATCGACATGCAAGGAAGGCCATTTGTCAATGGAATGATTGCACCCTCTGCTAACAGTTAAAGCGTCATGGTTGATGAACAAAAGTCCGAACCAGCATACTTTCCGTCAAATTGGGTTCGCCTGAGCTTTGTAGTCCCATGAGGACAGGTATAGATGGGCCAAATATGTCAAGATCCAGTATTCCGACACGTAAACGCCCTTGGGTTTTTCTGTTTTTTCGTAAAGACAACTCGAATGCGAGGTTCACTGGAGAAGATGTTGAATGAAATTTTACAGAATGAAAAAAAGACACACTTGCAATGGTACTCTTTCCGACACCTCCTTTCCCACTAGCTACAGCTAAAACTTTGTGAACGTATGGTATGGGCCTTCTCTCAATGGGACCGCCCCTCCGTGGCAGTTGAGGTGGCGGTGGATGTCGTCGGTTTGGGAGACCCTGCAGAACATGTCAAGTACTGATAATTTAAACAGAAAAGAACTTACTAACGGGTTGCCATGTCTCATACGACTTGAAGTCGACAAAGAACGCGTTAAATGTGTGGAAATGGATGGCGTCTGCATGTGGTACGGAAAGAAAGCTTAGGACCTCTCATTATGTAATCTTGATATGCCATTTCTGTCACGGTGTTCATGACTGTCCACTCATCGCCAACTTATCGTTGGCTCCTTATTTTGATTTAGAATGCCCATAAATGCTCTGAGCTCACAATCAAAAATTGCTATCTTTCAGCAGTTCCGAGTGGCGGCACGCCACCCTTTGTTTATTCTCAAAAACTTCAACGTCAGGGCCAACTTCATATTTTCGAATTAATTTTACCCCCGTACCATGAGTATCGGGCCAAACTTCATATTTATAATCACAAGCAACACGACATAAACATAATCGATCAAGGACCAAGGTCCATCGCCTCTCCTGAACTTGAAGTAACATATTCAGACATCCAAGCAGTATGTAGTATGATTGGACAACTCTCCCAATCGCTCGAGTGGACGCATATGCTCTAGCGTGGCCTCTTGATTTCCAGGCAGGCAATGGCGTTGTGATCATCAGCAGAGTTTTAAACTGTGCAGTAATATCGGCCCTCTTTAAGATTCCATACACCTCAGGGGAGGCACCACGAACAGATATGGAATATAAGTATCATTATTGCGAGCGCTCGAGATCTTCTGAAACCTGTTCGCCTTCTGCATTTTCTCAACACGCTTTTCGGTAACGACAAGTGGGCAGGCACCGACCAACCGAAATTTGACAAAGCCTTTGGTAAAACGTATGTAAATTTTACGCACTGGAGTGTAACAAAGGACGCTATGCCTGTGGAACCGGATTCGTGAGTTGAACATATTTCCTTGCTTGCGTATGCTGATCCAAATTCCTGAAGAAAATTGCTTGCGAATCTATGGGCTAGAGGTGCAGCCTTCAATGCTGCTTCAATCAATTCGCAATTGATTTCATGATCCCGGCATATTGTGGTTCTGTGGATGCGGGTGCGGGTGCGGTATTTGACCCCTCTCTCCTTACTGGGCACTTGGGCCAGGTCAAATTCAAAGAGCCACAGGCTGAATCCCTGATTACTCCATTAGGTATTCCCGCGATCCCGATGCGCCACTGCCCTATCTTGCACTACTTATGGAATTTGGCACTGAGTTCGCTTACAAAACCACAGGCTCTCCAACAATCAAGGCGACGCCGGCCGGACCCCTACCTCCTGGCGAGTTCTCAAGGTTGACATCTGTTCGCAATTCTGAGGCACAATAACACACGTTACGGCTGCAGCAAGTAGGGCACAAGAAAAGGGACGCAATGTTGACAATGTTGAAGGAGAAGCTCAAAGCTGCACAGCTGGCTGTTGATTCGTACAACCGTTATATCATGGTAAAGAGAACTTGTATCTCACGTCGCAACTGCTCATAAGTATCGTGTTGCGCTGATAATGCACATACTCGACGCTAAGAGGGGATCGTTGAACATGGGATGTTGTCAGTGAATAAAAACTTGGAGGCATGTATTGGCACGAGAATAGAAAGTAAGCTACATGATTGTATGGCATCGAGGAACGCAAAGTAGATGTTGGTGTATGGCAGGATTTTACAATCCCATTCTGGTCTTGATTACACCGAGCGTCTTGGCACTGATCCAGCTTGTAAACCAGTCACCCAGAATTATTCCCCAAAGTATCCCGATATAAGTCGTTCCTCCGTTCTGTTAAAAAATATGAATGTCCCGTCCAGAAGACCGAAAGCAAAAAGTGGTTCTCACCTTTCCGTTTATTAAAGCAATGATTTCATACGAGCCCTTGTATTCCTTGAGCTCGAATTGTGGCCTGTCATTTATAAGGGTCATGACGTTTTCCAAGACAATCGGAACATGGGAAAAGGCTTTGACGCCTTGCTTCTCTTCCTTCCAGTCGATTATATCCCCCAAGGCGAAGATGCGTGGATGACTTTCAAGCTGGAGGGTTCTCCTGAGTTTCACATGACCTGTAGGAGAAAGGACATCGGATCCGAGAGATTTAATGAATGAGGTATTGGGACGTCCGCCGAATGTGGGCACCTCAAATCCACACTGTTAAGAGTAGAAATGAAGTGACAAAAACTCAAATTTACCACTAGATCTGCTGGTATTACTTTCCCCTGTCTCGTGATGATGGTACCATTCTTTGGTTCAAAACTCTCCAAGGAATCGCCGAGAACTAGGTTGGTGCCTCGCTTCCGTATCTTCCTGGCTATCTCGTTCCTCCAACGTTGAGGGTAAGAGTCGTTGAGAGGCAATGCTCGGTTATGAATAATTGTCACTCGCTTATCCTAAAATAATAATATGATTCGGTGTGATTTTGGAGAAAATACACAACGACTCACCGACCAGGTGTCCTTGATTTCCCCAGACAACTCTGTGGTGTATGTCGAAAGGTACGATTCCACGAAGGAACGATGTGAAATCAGATCACCAAGGCCAACAGCGCCTCCGCCGACGAGGACGATGTCTTCTGCCTCTCTGAAACGTGCATGCCAGGAGTTAACAGACTGTAGTATCTCATCTTTTTCGTTTCCAAACGCAATGGGTCCCGACCAGCTGCTTCCAGTTGAAAGAATGAGGATCGAAAAGTCGATCGTTTCTCCATTGTCCAAAGTGACGTGTCCGCCGTCGTTATGATTGTCAACGATAGAGGTAACCTTGGCATAAACGAATCTCGTATTACCAGAGCCGAGGTTCTCAGGATGGTCCATGAGAAATCTGTCCTCTAGACCGCCTTCTGGTGTTACCACTATACGGAGGGATCCCGGTAGATGGAGATAAAATTTGCGAGGTTCGATGACGATGAGCTGGATGTCGGTGTCAAGGAGTTTGGCCGCCATTTCCTTGTAGAGCAAGAAACCGCCACTTCCTGCACCAACTAGGACGATCTTTGCGGAATTCTTCAACATATTAATAATGGTGAGTATGAGTAGTGTGCGCTTGCCATAATTTGGTGAATAAAAAGTACCTTTTATACGTACACCCATCGTGCAGTACCACCTCATTTTTTTATCGCCATGTTGGTCAGCAAGTACTTACGAGTTCCAAAGGCTGATACCAGTTGTGGCATTGCATAATCATGATTACCATAAATTAAAATACTTCCTATGATCTTGGTCATCAAATGGCAGAGCACCGTTCGTACTGCCGCCAAGTTTAGAAAAGTGGCGTCAAGGTTTCTGTAACGCGTAAGGCTTGAGGCCAATATGTTTGTTTCAAGACAACTCCTGTGATCTTTACAAAGATCTTAGATGATCAGTGGAGAATGACAAGAAAAGGACGAGACTCATTCAGGGAGCGTCCTGCCAAATAGAAACGGTGACAGCATCTATGATTTGAACATCAGACGAGTGTTACCAACAACAAGAGTGACATGAATAGCTGTAAAAGTAAAACGTATCCATATTATTACTTGACGATGAGAGTAGGGGGAGGCAGCCTATCGACATCGATCCAAGCCATTCATTACGGGGATGATTGCACCTTCTGCTAACAGTTAAAACGTCATTTGCGAGGAACAAAATCCGACCAGCATTCTTTTCGTCGCGGACTGGCATAGATGTAGTAATAGCCTCCACCGCAGCAAAACGACATGTTCTTGACGCAGGATATCTTTTTGACAACAGGATAACGTCGTCGATTGGCATCAATGATGTAACATGCAAGGTAAAGTGATCAATATCATAACTTCTGAAAATTGCGGGGTATTACAGGCGCTTAAGATTGACCAGCCCTCTTCTCTATTAGTGCTCTGACACTTTTCACAGAGTTTTCCCTAGCCTTGATAAGTCGTTTCGCTTTCGCAATGTCCAAATTACTGTAATCTGGTGTCTTGGGCTTAGCAATAACGTCCTTCGTTTTAGCATCTTCATTTTTTTCTGGGGTCGCTCGACTCTGTGCACTAGGAACAGGCACGAAAACCGATGTGGAGGAGTCGGAAGAACCTAGCCCAGGTTCTGCAGTAGGTAATTCATCTTTGTCACCCATTGATGACTCCGACCCTGTTTCAGCCAACGTCTTCCGAAGGTCCGTGAGTGTTTCGTCAAGCATACGAAGTGTTGTGATGCAATCTTGGAGTTCCTCTATCTGTTTGAAGGTTTTACATACTTCCGTAGCACACACTTCTATATGCGAGAATCGTGCGGGACCCAGTAAAGTTCCTCCATACCTGAAGGTAATCAGCCAACGAAGGAAAGAGAGAGGAATATATGCGCACCACCTACTGACGATAACAACTGCATCGAGAACGGCCATGTTCTGCATGACTTTCAATAACTTTCCTCCCGCCCAACTTTCACCGTCGTCCTTGCTTCCCTGTACGAGCTCGAAGTCATCAGGGCCTTCAAAGCCAGTCTTCCCCGACTTTAAAACCATCATTCTCCAGGCAGAAATCTCATGTGTAGCTTTCCTATCTCGGTGCACATAGTATTTTAAGTGGTTTATATGAGCCTTGGCTTCCTCTGGAGTCGTCGCGCGGTAGAGATTGGCTACGAAGATGGATCCTCGGTCTCGAATCTCTTGAGAGGTAGCGACAGGATCAGGTCGAGCTATTTTATTCGCGATAAAGGCATCGAGATTTCCGTCGAGTGCTTTGGGCATTTTTAAAGGTCGCGAGGTGCAAGGACAGGAATTACATGATGAACGTTCAGGGAAGAGCGATGATGAGTGGTGTCACGTGGTTCTATATGTGTTACAATTATTACTTAAAAGTAGGTACTACCTAGTGAGAGGGGTGAGAAGGGGATGTTTTCAAGAATCGAAGTAGGTCTGTGCGTAATAGGCTTGCAAGGGAGAACCCTCAGCGCTTCTCATCCTGTAGGCCTCCATTATATGCGGCACCGTTTGTAGCAGCACCCTGAGGTTCCCAACCCAGTAATTTTCCAAGGGTGAGACGGAGAGAATCGTATACAGTTAAGTGAGGGGCAGGGAGGATTGAATTGACGACGTGTTGATAAATGAGGCCAGTAACTGGTGAGAAAATATACGTGGATTCTCTGTATGAAATGGCGATAAGACAGAACAAATATGAAAAGGAAACCAACTTCCTCACATTTCCCATTCATTGACTTTGCCACTAACCCGCGAGATCCCATTGACTATTTGCCGCAAACGAAAGCTCTTGTTTCTGTTCAACCGTCGCTTTCCACGCTCCGTTGTTAGAGGTGTTGAAGGTGGGGTGTTGACGGTAAGTTTGGTAATTTTTACGCTCAGATCGGAATATAATGCAATCATTGTTCGTCGGATGATCGTAGTGGATCCAAGGTACATTGGTAGACCTATGCTTGTGTGATCAAGGAGGGTAGTGCATTGAGCGCCCAAGAATACCTTGGATATGAAATGTTTTGGGGAAAGGAGCAGGGAGACGAGAAGGAGGTGTGTAGGACATTTTGATATTGGGGCTATATATGGGTTCTTCGTCTTGATTGATCAATTGATTGTCTAGGAAATTGATGTTTGAGGAAGACGTCGATTGAGAAACTCTAGAAGGCATTCCAGTGGATTTGCTGATAGAAGTGATCAAGCCAGTCTCAAAGAACTCAGGCAAAGTCTCCTGGATAACGTATATTGCACGTCCTACAAAATAAAAAAAATATGGTATCAATCAACTATCGTTCAATGTCGTGCTGAAACCTCGGACCTGTCCTTATTTCCCATTCCTGGTCGGGAACTTCAGGGAATGAGGATGGTAGTTCTTCAGGATCGGGAATAGAATCCGGTGGACGCTGTGACCGGAGACCTAGATCTGAAATCGGGCGAGAGACGAGATTGAGGCGTTTAGGTTGTGGTTGCGGTACATAACGATCGTGATAGCAGGGTGCAACAGTTATCGGAGTTTTTGTACCAGCCGAAACCTGGACACTTGACGATAGTCTACGAAAGACAGAAATTTGTTTTGGACGAATCGGACGGACATGCTCGATGAGCATGACTACAAACGTTGAAGGGAAGAACGGTGCCGAGCTGTAAGTGGTGATGATATTTGTTTGGCTGCATCCGTTAAGAACAAATAACGCGTACCTCAAACCTCCTCGAGATATCCCTGCACGATGAGGTGCTCGATATCTGCCCTTCGTACCATAAACCTGTGTCCTTTCTGAAAGTCTATACTCCCCAGCTCCGTTTGTATCGTACCACAATCTCTGACCACCCGAACCAACACATGGAGTTCTTTGGGTGGATTGGTAATGCTCGCAGTTATATCGAGCTCATGCGAAAATTCCGATCGAAATTCCATTATAGATCCATTATACTGCCTCAAATAATCCACTTCATGTGGCGAAAGTTTGCTTCTGATATCCGGATTGGAGAGCAAATGAGGAAGTGCACCTCCAACAGCCCAATACATATCTCGCAGACGATCAAGGCGATGGGAATGGTAAGCGAGTAGACACCTTTTGTTCCTATTGATGGTCGTCTGGATGATCAGCAAGGCTGGTGACGGTGGGCGTCCATCGACGAGGTGTGCATTGATGGCTTTTTCGAGATCACGTTGCTCTCGTATGATCGATCGCACGAGAGAGTCGTTGTATTTGAGAAGCGTGTCTGTCTGCGTCGAACGTCGAGAATCCATGAGGAGCTGGGTGCCGAGTTCACCGTATTGTCGTGTGTCAGTGTTCATGATGGTGGTTGGCGATTACTGTTGTCACAGCCACATTAGGCAATTCACACGAACCACCATCAACCATATAATGCCTCGCCAACACCAAAGGTTACCGGCAGAACTATACGACGAAATAATCAGCTACCTTTGGAACGATATCGCAAGTCTAAGGGCATGCAGTCTTGCCAGTCGAATTCTGACTATTCCAAGTCAGAAACGCTTGTTCTATTGCATTGTGCTGAGGGCCACCGAAATACCTCAAGAATAACGATCGCTTCAGCGGTTCATGCAGCACATCTTATAACTTCTGGCGGCTCCTATGTAGATCTCCTCATATTGCAAACTATGTCGGATCCCTGCATGTCGTTGATCAAGTTATTTATCACCCGCCAAAAGTGACCGTCATCGAAATTGCCGAAAACGGAGCCGACAGTGGGCTCACAATATGTTGGCTACAAACAAAGAAATGGGGGGATGTGTCTCTCGATGCACCCTTCTATGGAGGGGCTAGTCTCGTGTACACATGGTTGCCTTATGACAAGTTCCTGCCCCGTATCGCACCTCTCCTGCATGATTTGAAGGCGCTTGCTGTCTTTAGCTCCTACAGCTTGCACCAGTTTTCAACTAGGGTTGTCATTACCTTGCTAAATCTCATGCAGCTTCGAACTCTTACCTATATCTCCAATTCGCGTGCGGATCTCATCATGACTTTATTACTATCCACTGGCAAGCCATGGCGGAAAATATCAAGCATTTGGTATTGACCTCGAGCGGCGGTTTTGGAAACAAAATCCCTCTTTATCTTTCTCATCCGCCTACACTCCCAGCCTACTTACACTCCCTGTCGATTGGCGCATCACTTCTGTCTAATCTGCCAAATTCCCGAATAAAGATTATACGACTGCAGAAGCTTTGCATCACAAATGTTGAAACTTCTCATTACCCACCGATCTCTTCTCTTCTTCAATGCTGCAGTGCCACTTTGCAGGATTTTGC